>JAQFZL010001202.1:0-11191 GCA_034695685.1 Galumna lanceata
TTCATTTTAAATATAAATTTTAGTATAATTTTTCACTAAAATATTCTATAATTAGTTTATATTTCAAATATATCTTAATTAGGATTTTGAATAAATTGTCTGAAAGTTAATAATTGATTACAATCTTTATATTAAAGATAAATTATTCATTAAAACTGAATTTAAGACACGAATACTGAAAAAAAGAGTCAAAAAGAAATAGTCATTCAATTTATAGATAATTGAAGGGATCGCGTGAAAAGTATCACCAAATGATGGGTTGCACCCAAAGGGGGACAATATTTTCAAAGGGAGGGCTTCTGTTTTACCACATTATTCAGGAAATAAAAGTTTGGGATTTCTTAATGATTACTCATATTTTCAGTTTAATATTTTAGAAATTAGAAAATAAATTTACCCTTCTTCTAAAATAACAATAATTGTGCAAGCACATTTTGCAATACAATGTTCCAGTTTTTTAAATTTGGTTTTTAAAATTTTAACAAAAATCTTTGCAATTCATTGAATTTCTAATAGAAAAGCAATAATTATATCAATAGTTATCATCAAAAAAGAAATAATTGGAAAATCACTTAAAGTAAGAAAAGGGAACATCACTTCTTTCATCAGGTCTTTCATCACTTTTTTCTTTATAATTTTTAGTCAACTATTGTTTGATATTTGAAATCAAAAAGACATTTGACTTAAAGTTTGTTTTAATTCAAGAAAATGAGGATTAAGAGTAAATTTAGTCCATCAGAACATTTATAAATAGAATTTATTTAATTCTAATTTCATAACTAATGATCAAACGATAAGCTCTATCTCTAATAACGTCATAATTTTTCAAAAATAATTAAAAATACCTAATAAACATTAGTTGCATCGCTTTTCTAGAATTAGTATCATGCACATTAGCACATAGCACTTGGCAACAGAGTTTAAAGCACTGTTATTTGCTTCAGAGTGAATACAACTTCATAGCAACCATTACTCTCACTGACATTCAAATAAATTAAGTCTATCATATTAGAAAATCTTGCTTGCTCCAATATGGTGTTTCGAATGTTGGTCAAATATGATTATAGTTTTAACCATGGGCAGTTCTTATTTTTCTTTTTATCTGGAAAAATAGCAAAAAAACCACTTACTCTATGTTTTAATTAATTGAAAATAATCTTTTAAATTATATTTAGATTTTCACCTTGAGCACTTATCATTTCTTTAGGAAACCTACAGCTTTTCCCCTGTTTTCACATTTTCTTTTATATTCTTTTATAAAATGAAATAAAAATAAATTTATATATAATTTTAATGAAAAGAATATATTTTTTTAGAAATAAAACATTTTTATATAATAATCATTAAATTTTTTAATGTTTTTATAGATTTAATTCTATGAAAACCAATAGTTTTCTTTTGTATAAGAAATTCATTGCAAGATTATTCTGAAAAATTTAATGATTTTCATCATTATTTTTATATTTACGTTTAATAGTTTGAAAAAATATCCTTATTTTAGAATAAAACTTAGTTGAGATCATTTACAAAACCACTTGAGTTAAGAGGAAGGCAGTCATCAAAACCTTAAATATTTTATAAATTATTTAAATTCAAAATATTATATGAAAAAGTCCTGTACTGTAAGACAACAATTTCTAAATGTTCATGCTAATTTATTACTTAAATTATAAATACAACTCAATTAATTTAGCTATACTTTGATGAAACGATAGAATGGTTACAATCATTGTATTATAATATCTGTTCATCCCTTAAACAATTGAATTTATGCTCAAAAATTATTTAATTTAAACTCAATTCTTGAGTATGAATGCGATGTATTGCGGTTTAGGTGAACTCCTCAATATATTAAGGTGAGTACCTTGTTTACATAAATAAGTTGATTAACTTATCAGGAAATAAATAAAAACTGTCTTCGATTTTTGTGAACATTTTCTCTGGAGATTTCAATTTATATTAAAGTATTTTTAGGCCAACATTTGATTTTATAAATCAAAAATCGATTGTATCTTAAAATGGTTTGCATTATGAGATGCCCTCAGGATTTCTCTTATCTCATATCGTAGTATTGATTTCTTTTTAAATTAAAATGAATGCAGTCTTTAATATAACTCTTATTATATATAACTCTTTAAACCTTTTTTTTTATAAAAATAATTTTTGATGAAAAGTGAGTTTTAATTATTAGTCATAAATTTTGGAAACTCTCGAAAATAGAGTTAAGAATAATTGATTGTCTCCAACATTAGGTTGAAAACAGTGCTGACACTTGTTTTTAAAAGCATTGGAGGTCTGTACTCATCAAACAGTGAATTCAGTTTGAAGTAAAAGTTAATTAAAATGTTAGCTAAAGAATGACTGCCAATATTAACATTGATTGGGGAGAGAGTGAGGTAGTGCTATACAACTTATCGTTTTAATATTATATTCAAACTCAATAATTATAGACATTTAGATTGATTTATAGACTTAGAGAAAGAGATTTATTGAATCTTTCATTAACTGATGAAGTTTTTTGACATAAACTCAAAACAATTAATTTTTGGTTTAAAAAATTCACAAATTTATTGCTTTACTAAACTTCGATCCAAATCCGTAAATACATAAAATCGCTAATTATAATGTTTTTGGTGCTCCGCCTAAATCTATCTCTATTTTGTTGATGAGTGGTGAACAGGTAGTGACCAATTTATGACCAAGGTTAATTTAGCCAAAAATGGATACTTTTTATTTTCTTATTTCTATCCAAATATATTGTTATTTATAGGAAAAGTATTTTTCCCAAATTGTTTACTTTAGTTTGGCTTAAATAAGAAAAGCAAAATAAATGGACTTCCCTTATGTTTGTGATGGTTATACTAATTGTGTTCTTTACCCGAAAGGTTGTCCCGAAGCGATAATTTGATGTCTCACCAGTCGGTCAATACGTCGGCAGCGTATAGACGTGCAATGATGTTGCGCCGGCACAGTAGCAGCGCATCGGAAGCGCCTTTGATGGATACCACCAACGGAACCAATTACGCCACACCCGACGAACGCCGCTGGAGTATTGCTGCCCATGAAGTGCCTCACGATTATCAGCATGTGGTGAGTCGTAGTCATTCAACTGTCATTAGATGAGTCATGCTTTCCATATATCAGATCCTCGACTCAACTCAAATGATTTTTCCTAAAACTTAAAATCAGGGAAATTGTCTGATCTATATCTGACCACTTTTGCCAATTGTGCCAACTCTGCAAACTCTGTAAACTCTACTCTTGACCTCTAAATTAAATTTATTTTCATGAATGTTATCAATGGATAAATTTATTCATTCGTTTCTTTTGGTAACGAAATGTGTGTTTAGAAACTTTTTTTAAGATAATTTAGCGACAAAACTAATAGAGCGCTTCTATCATATTCTGTGCACTTTTCTCCGATTTTACGAAACAAACTTAAGATAAGTTGTCAGAACAGTTAAGACTAGGTTTGTGACAAAGAAACTTTCTAGAAACAACTTAACGAGAAATATTTCTCACCTATGAAGATGTCCATTATAGTTTTGAGACATATTTCACTCATAATGGACATCCCCATAGAGAAAGTTTCTAGAAAGTTTCTTGAAGCTGAGAAAGTTTCTTTTGTCACAAACCTAGTTAAGACAAGTCGAGTAAAAATGATAAGAAGAGACAATTTTTAGAAAATATATATATATATTAAAAGTTTTAATTTAAAACTATTTTTATTGGTTTAAAGTTTAAATTTATGCCAAATGTTTGATTTCAGAATGAATTTTGAAGTGAATTGAGTCCTAACAAAATGATTCATTAATTCATTAAATTTTATCGTAATTATTATTATTATTATTTTCGATGCTTTTCATCAAATAAAAAGACGAGAAGTGAATCGGTTGAGCGCAGGAATACATCAAATGGGGTTCAGGTTTACGATTATATTTTATGACTTTCGATAAGACGATTGAAAATCAGAGTTTATTTACTTTATATTCTCCGAACAAAAATTGAAAAATTATTTTTCAAATCGAATTTAATGATATATAGATTTGTTGAGAGAGAGCGAGAAGGGGAGGGAGAGAGAGAGGAGAGAGAGAGAGGAGAGAGAGAGAGAGGAGAGAGAACTCTTGTCTGCTTCAATGTTTTTTTTCAGGACTCAGTTCTTATTGACGTTGGGTTTGATGTTTAGTTAGTTAGACAAAGGGGTCGTCGACACAATTCAGTTGATATATAACTTGTTTGGTGTAAACTTCTTCTACCTTTTATTGCGTGGGAAAACTTGTGACTTAAGAGACGAGGGCTGACCATTTACGGACTTTGCTCGCTCTTTCTCTCCCTCTACGTTCAATCCTAGTGCCGTCTTGAAGCAGTTTCCGGTGGTGTCCTCGCCCTATACTCTTATGCAATGACTATTTTCAATGGTTTTACATATGACCGCAAAACGTCTTATTTTGTGGTTTTCATAAAACTTGATTTTAGTCGAAACCAAAGTTAAAAAGAAAAAAAAAATGTATTATTTCTCTCCTTTAAAGCACACAAAACTAAAGAAAAGTTGCCGACTCCTCTCCACCCGATTACCAGTCAAACCGGACAACAAATCTGACACATCAGACACCGCACATACAGTACTACCTGTTCTTTGTGTGAGAGTTGCACAACAGATATACGTCTGAGAATACAACAGGTCTTTACAGGTCTGATGTAAAGAAAAAATACTCTAAAAATCAAATACATGACTACACGACTAACTAATTAAATAGTCGATAGACTGCTGGTCGTCGTTCTCTCTCTCCCTCTTCTCTATTATAGCCCTCTTTTCTTATTTCTTAAAAGATTCGCTGTTTGTCTCAAATCAACTTAACTTATTATTCATAGAAATTTTAGATCATATTTTAATCGCTTCTAATTTTCGTTTCCTTATAAACGCTGTTAAAATGTCACTTCACTTCTGAATAATTGAGTAAACCATCCACGAAACTAATCCTAAATTCTCATTGAAATTAACTAAAGCATAACAATTATGGTTTTCGTGTTTTTAACAAAAGATTTTCAGTATTTCTCTATATATCATAATCATTCTCTCTCTCCCTCTCTCTTTCTCCCCCTTTCTCTCTCTGCCTCCCCCTTTCTCTCTCTTCCTTTCTCTCCCCCCTCTCTCTCTCTCTCTCTCTCTCTCTCTCTGCCTCTCTCTCCCTCCTCTCTTTCTCCCTCTCTCCTATCTCTCTCTCTCTTCCATTGACTCACTCACTCACCACTTTGCACGATAACAAGTGTGTTGAGTAAGTGATTAAATTATACATTCAGAGCATATCGATCTATATTCAAATCATAGTCTACTTAAGTCTTGAGTACTTAAAGCGAATAATAATCGGCTAAAAACTGGTCACAAAAAAACGAGAAATGAAAATAAAAACCGAAATTACATTATTTATTGTAATATTAAATTATAAGATGAGAAGCGCTCAATAAAAAAAAATCTATACCTAAAGAGACGGTTCCTCTCATTCTTCTAAACCTTATTTTGAAAATTTGAACGAAAATACGTGAGTTTTAATCATTAGAAGATAATACCATACAATTGGATACAGATTTGGATGATAGGGAACTGTGCATTTGTTCAACACTGGAGGCTATATTTGTAGTGTTCAGCACTGGTTTTTTTATTTCACTCAATGTGTGTGTTCAATGTGTCGGTTCTCTATTAGAATCAAGGTTTCTGCGAGTGTATGGTGTGGTGACTCCACTCCTGGTCCTACTTATCCTGTTTTACACTCATTCACAGAGAGCACACACATAACCCAAACCCCATTCAAAGTTGTTCTGTGAAACTGTTCGGATTATCTATGGACTGTTCTCTTTTTATTCTGTGTTCTTCTACCGCACTGTAAGTGTCTGTACTCTGAGTCTCTTTTGCTGGTAAAGTGCAAGTGTTATTGCCTTTGTCTATGCTCTTCATTAAGTAGTATCAGAACTGATTTGACATCTCAATTGCAATACCTCTCCATTCCTTCAACCCTTCCATTCATTCTTCTATTGTGACACAAGAAAACTCGAATCGAGATCTCATTGAATATCCAAACTCTGCCAAAACTGACAGATTCTCACATTATTTACTTTTAAATTAATTGTCTATAAATAAGATTCGCTAAGATTTTTAATTTAAAACTATTTTAAATCTCAATTAAAAACGAGTGAAAACTCAAAACAAGTATTTAATTAATTCCTCAAAACTTTTTTGTCGAAGAATTTCCTATTCGTTTGAATTATTGTTTGAATCGAAAGTGTTAGTAATGGAAGCCTGGCTCGACATTCAACCAATTCGTATCCCACGACCAAAACTAGTGCCCACACGTCCCAGTCATACGACTGCACCGATTGTGTCCACGCGCTGCAATGGCGACCCCACAGTTGGCAATACGGGCTCTGGTAATCAATCGTCTGGCTCTCAGTCTTCGAGTCAACCTTCGAGAAGAACTTCTTCGACTTAAAAGAGTTGTCGAAAATGTTTGCCATTTCCCACATATTCCTGATTTCATAAAAAAAATTGTCGAATATATTCATAATTTGTTGGCATTTATATCGAAATTTCGGATCTCTTGAAGACATTTAATGAGAATTTATTTTCATTCAAAAAATATTTTTCTTTCGATTTTTAATTTATTTTATTTTTAATTTTAATTTAATATTACATTTGATTAATGATTTCAATCGATTGTAAGTCTTTTAAAATATTAAAATTTCATTCATTTTATGGTTTATTTTGTTGTTTATTAATATAAGGAAAATAAATTTGTGTTCAAAACCTTTAAAAATTACTTCCCCTGACTTTTCACTACTCATTTCCAGTTATTTTGATTTAATGTTATTCACTATTAAAATGTTTCTTCTCATCCGAAACAGTTTATCATAAGTAATGAAATTTTAATTCAAAAGTGTCTCCGAAGCCGTTATAACACTATTTAATTACTGGTTTTCCATCCCTTTAGAGATAACTGTTTTTTATGTGAATGTTTGTCACAAATGAAAATATTATTTCAATTATAATCTTAATTCGCATTTGATTTGATGCCAAACAACGCAATTAAAATCATTTATCAAAAAACAATTTGTATTTTCTTCGCTTCGAAAATATCTATTGTTTACTCAATTTTATAATGTTTTTTTCCCTCGAATAAATTTCCAAATAATTCACCATTAATTCACCAATAACAATTCACCTTGCTCGACATTACTTTAAAACAAAGCGTGAAATGAGGGTCAAGTTTTTCTATTGAACCTCAAAATCAGATTAAGTCATATAATTTTTTTACTCTAAACGATACGAATCTATTACAATGAATGAGGTCTTCTCGAGGGAGGAATACATTTGTCTTAACTATTAATCAATGATTGACTTATTTCTATCCCTTATTAATCTTGTTTCATATGAAATGAGTTTAAATCTTGTTGTGAATCATTCAAATGCAAATCATTTCATCCTTTGGCAGTAATTGTGATCATTCGTTGCCTTCAACTCATTGTTTGACTTATTTTACTTCAATTAATGATTAATTGGTTTTAATTTTTGGAAAAATCACTTTTCATACAAATTTAGCTAAACTTTAAAACTGAAACTGAGTTTAATTTATATTAAATGAAAAATATTTAATTTAGGGAACAAATTATGATAATTATGGAGGAGACGGACGATCGCGTTCACCGGTTGCTCCTAATGTACTAATGGGAACGGGTGGGGCCACCGGTGATATCAGGGGAAGTGGTAATCATCTGCACGTGCCAGGTGAAGTTGCTGCACATCCAACTCTTCTAAATATTCATTCAAGAGTACGACGTCATCGCTCATTACCCAGTCCAACATTTTCAAATCCTAAGTCATTACCACCGCCTCAACAGCATAGGAGCTCATCATTTCGTTTACCGGTAGGTCTTTACCTATTCTGATCACATCATAATTATTAGGGCACAACTCTATTAAGACTCAGTCTTTAGGAAAGGAATGATTAAATGACTTATAATAAGTGAATAATTCGTTTAATTATATGATTTCAATAAAACATTTCATTTTTCATATAAAATAAATTAGTGATGAATTCAAGGTTTAATTATAGGAATTTTCATTTGTTTTCTCTTAAAGATATTAATTGAGTAAAGACAAATATTTGCCAATTGTGCAAGATGCTATTTTTAAAGCTTAAGTCATTTGCCATAATGACATGAAAGCAATGTTTGATCTATAAGTTCAAAGATAATTTTTCTGTATTTCATATTATCTTTTTTTCTTTTTGCAAATTGATTAATGGGAATGTGATTTATGGCAGCGCCGCGAATGTGGAAACCATTGAATACATTTGATTAATTGAATGATAAAAATAATAAAAATTTGAAGTTCTTATCGTTTCTTCTTTTTTTAATTTCATTTATAAAACTATTGAATATAAAACAGTTAATCAAAGTTTTGACAATCAATCAAATAAAACATAATTATAAGACTAAAAGGGTTTCAAGTTTTGAACAGACATTCATTCAACAAAACTTAACACAACTATTGAATAATAATTACATGTCTTTGAAATCCGGATTTTTCCATAATTTTGTGAAAATGAGTTCAAATCATTATTTTTGAGCCATAATTGTTGTCTTGGATTCTATTTTTAATAGAATATTCAAAGACTAAACATTGAATATAAATGAATATAAATTTGAAAATTATGTCTCATTTTATTTATTTGTGAGACATATATAAAATGATGAAAATTGTTTGACATTAAAGTTAATATCAATGCAAATACGATTTACATTCAAATCAGCTCTTCGTACATTAGAAATTACCAAGGACATTCTCAAATAATTACTAAATTCTTTACAAACAAATTAATATTAATATTTTTTTATTTTCTATTTATAAATTATGGTTTACAAATGACCAAGTTTGAAAAATTGTTATTGTTAACTATTAAAAAAATAGTTTCAAATAGATTTTGAATTATCCCTGACTATACCCCAAGAAAATATGATAGAATCGAAAGTTTATTCAAATAATCTCTTCTGAAATACAGAATATTTATTGGTTTAGAATTTGAATTTTAAAAAAATATCATCAATTTTAGAGTCAATGAATAAATTTGAACAAAGTTTGGGCTCAATATTTGTAGCCATACCTCCAGAAACAGTTTATTTATGTATTAAATCGAAGCTTTTATTATCAAATAAATTACTTTGAAATTACAAAAAACTAATTCAAATAAACAGAATTTTTTGTTAGATTTGAATATCGTTTGAAAATTTGTTTCAAAAGTAATCTTTTTTCAGAACTCATGAAATATAAATCCAATGAAAATCGAAATGATTTGAATAAATATTTTTTGCTTTCGTTTTATTTTTGGCACTTTTTTGTGAATATATACTGATTTTGATTTATCACTACTGAAGTTAAAATTTAGTACTGCTTTTTTGCAAGATACTCTTTTTGAAAGGTACTTTTTTTTGAATTTATCTCATTTTTTAACATATTATAGCAGTTTTTAAAGGCATTCATAAAATTTAAGTATTAAAACATCAACTTTCAAAGGAATTATTTTAGTTTTATTATTTATATAATGTTGCTAGATTACTTTTCAAGATATTAATCAAAAAAAAACTTTTATAAACTTAAGCCTCACTTTTTCTATAATGAAAATATTTTTAGAAAATTTGTCAACACTTTGAAAGTCTCTCTAAAGATATTTAAATCTTTTGGCAAAACAAGAGTTGAAAGTATAAGACATACAATTAATTTGTAAATAAATTTTCATATTTTAACTTAACTTAAACTTAATGACTTTATTTATAAGAATCCATCAAATATTCAAGCAATGAATAAATTTTAAGTTTCAAGTTAACTAATTTAAATAACTAATCTTGATAATATTCATCAATATAACATTAACTTGCAAGTTGTCTTTCAAGGGAATATTTTCTGCCAAAACATAAATCTGAATATAAATTTGAGTCCACAAACAAATAATGAAATAATTATGAGTTTTTATGTCATGATTGGTATCCAAACAGCATATTTTCTTTTGAGTAATGACTTAATAGATGAGTTTTCCTTATAAAATATCAACTAGATTGAGTAAAACTTTTTCCACGATACTACTATCACTTGAATTCACGCAAAAAAACGCATAACTCATACCAATTGGGAATATTCCGTTATTGACTGAATAAACAAATATTATTTGATTTTTCAAAAGAATATTATTTTCAATACAAGTATTCATTGAATACATTTCTAGTCATTAATAATTTGATATTTACACAGACTTTTCCATAATAATAAAGAGTGAGTGAGAGATAGATAGAGAACTTTTGTTAGTAATTGTAATCTGAATAAAACTCATTGTATGAACAAAATCATTATAGAATTATAACGAGATAACAATGGATTACTAAAATATCTTACTTTTATATAACAAATGAATAGAAATAATTATATTTGAAGTTAAGTAAATTAGCCAACATTTTCGATGTCTGTCCATTTGATGACCTTAATTATAAAAGAATAATTTTTTATCAAGTTAACATTTAAAGGTAAATTTTTTTATTAAACAGTAAAATAAAGGTTAAGCTATATTTTAGGTTAAATAAAAAATATCTCAAAATGAGAAACTTCCTAGTTAAGTTTTTTACAAAATTTCTAGAAAAATTCCTTCGAGAAGATTCGGTATAAAGTTTTTATAGTAAGTATGTTTTTAACTATAGAGAGCATTTTGCTTTATATGACAATGAATATAGAAAAAAGTCAAATAATAATATTTCCTTGCTCAAATTAACTTTTAATTCTTGTCTTTTTAATCTTTGAATAATATAATTGAAATTATCTTTTAATATTTCTTAAAAAAAATCTTTTGAGATGAAGAAACTTTCTCTGAGCCAACTCTTGAAAGGGTAATTTCAAAATATTAGCTGAGATGGCAGAAGGTCTCGATTCTAGGGGGGGGTATTAAAAGGTATTTTGGTCTTTACTCTGGGAGAGGGGGTATTTTGAAAAAAGTCTTAAAATAGCTCTAAACGACTTTTTGTTGTTGTTTTTGTTGAAATAATGATTTATAGACTAATTCTGATTCAAACGAATCTAATTTAATAAATTATAAGAAATATTTTCAAAATTTTAGTCAATTTTTGTTCTTATGTTTCTTTCAATAGTTGAAAAATA
>JAQFZL010001203.1:0-11189 GCA_034695685.1 Galumna lanceata
TTCGAACTTATTTCAACCTTGTTTCATCTTACTTTCAACCGGAATGATAGTTGCTATAGTTATTTACGGACACTCTGCTGATTAGACTTTAGTTAATGTGAATGAGTAGTATTTAATAGTTATTTCAAAATAATTAATGTGTGAACAAAATATGATACTCTTTGCAATGAATGTCAAATTTCATTGAAAACACTTAACTCTTAATTGATTTCTAATAAAAATTTTCTCATTTGAAGGACTCTTTAATTTTCTATTTTGTAATTAATGATAAAAACCCCAAAATAACTGTTATTAGATTTAAATTTAATTATAGCTAATATTTGTCTGTAAAGGGATTCCCCTTTAAACTGGAGGGCATACCTGAAGGGTATCTTCAAAGAGTCGTAACGATTGCCTCATTTGTTGTGATTGAATGCGCACTCATTTGACTGTTGAAGTGATAAAAGCATAACAAATAAATCTTTGATAATCTAAATGTCAGACAAATAATTAATTTAAATGTTATTCAATTTTTAATTATAATTTAATTGAATGTGTTTTTAATTGAAAGAAATGCCGCGACTTTTAGTTAATTTAAGACAAATCTTTGAGACTCATTGCAAACAAAGAGAAGTAAAGTGTTTCCATCGATTCTTTGGACAATCATTTCATTCATATCGATCTCAAGAATCAAGTGATCGACAGCTCACTTCTCAAGAAGTGGCCACTGCTTTGAGGCCATTCTTCTTTGTGGTACATCCCGACAGGTTCTGGAAGTATCCCAAAGAAAAGGATACGAATGAAGACTCTTTAAAACAATTGAACGCTTATATCGAAGATGTGATTGAAATGAGACAAACAAATGATCAAAACATTACTTTCTTTATAAGAGAAGAAAATAAAGATATCAAAGAAAAGCCTTTAAAAGATAATAAGAGTAATGAATCGGACATCAAATTAAAACAAATTAATATAAATCTGTTTCAAAGGGAAAGCGTTAATAAAATGGTTCACAAAATACTCTCTGAGTGTAAACTTTCGACAAATTATTTGGAAAAAATTGGAAAACAGCCCAAAGTTAATGAAAATGAGTCCAAAACTGGATTTGATTTTCAAAATTATAATAAAAATTATGACTTCGAAACCAAGAAAAACACAAATGAGTTTTGGTATAAAAGTTCAGAAAATGATCCGGAATTTGAAGAATTTGTAGATATTATTGAAAAAAATAAACGTGAAGTAAATCTTAAGGAATGGTTTCATCAGAACACGGATTTAGCCAACGCTCGACTCAGGACTAGTCAACCGATTAGAGAAGACTTAAATCAATTAAATGAAGAATTGAAACAAAAGTTAAATTTAAAGAATATTATTTGGAAGGACTGCGGTTGGGGTGTCTCTCATATAAGGGGTGCCCTCAAGAGTTTGAATACTTTAAGACAACAGCATAATCACGATTTCAAATCAATTAATGGAAGAACTCTTGTATTCGGACAACAATCTGGGGTCACATTTGATGGTCACGTTATTCTCAACATTGAAGACGTTCGACACAATTGGCTCGAAATGATTCGGAATATCAAAAGCTTTGACTCAGATCTTCGAAACTTACCTTTTTTTGAGAGCGCACTGTCCGCTGCTCTGCGGGGTATTCAAGTGGATCACCGCAAGTTCAGACCCGCGCTTTTAGTCAAAAACTATAACAAACAGCTCGAAAAACTTACGACAGCACTCGTCGAATATATCGCCACTAAAGGCTATCCACGCAATTGGGCGCCAACTCTCGAAAATTACCAAATAGTTGTCGAATGTGAGTCTGGACCTCTAATGCTGTCCCCAACGGGACAATTCATAGTCCCCGCTTCCTGTCCTGCATTTCTCTTATTTGACTTTATGTCAGAAAACATGTTTAAGTCTAGACTTTTAAGAGATATGTATTTGAACTTTAAATCAAAAGAAGTTAAAGCTATTGAAGAATGTATGACAGCTTTAGGACTCGAGTCATTTGAAAAGGACGATAACGTAACGCCTGATTTAATGATAGAATGCTGTCATAAACTTATCCTGAATAAAGAGTTATTAATACCTTTTTTAAGAAATAGTCGACTAAGGGTTTCACACTATTATTCAGTGCTATTAGACGGGGAAATATGCATTCCCTGGAATTTCAGAGTTTAAATTCTATTTAAAATATGAATGACGAGTCAAAACTTAGTCATAAATGGCTCAGAATGTTATGTATTTATAAAGATTTAATCGACAAAAAAAAATAGTTTTTATTCTAATTTGAAAAATAAATTTTTTGAAACAAAACAATTGGAATCGGAATCCATAATATTTGGAAGTTTGAGATTTCTATTCTTAAATGAATTCCGTTTCTATTAAATGCAATACTTGAAGTAAAGTTGAGTGACTCCAGGCCTGTATCGGACAACTGTGAGAACATGGCTTTCCCTCACTGTTAGTGAGTTCAGGTAAACCAAACCAATCACTTGATTCTATGAATTGGAAGTGATTTGATAATAATTTTTGGATTTCAATCACAGTTTTCTTAGGATTATCACTAAATTTAAGTAATGCTTCTAAATAATAGCCCATTGGCCACAACCACTCCTATTAATTGAAAGATTAAAATTAAATGTAAAAATGTCTATCAGATAAACCTTTAGATGGCCTACCGGTCCGTTGTGGTAATTGGCCCCATGAGCTAACTGTGGATCCTCGGAATCATTGCTATTATCATAATCTCCGAAATATTTCAAATCACTATTAAATAATTAATTAATAATTAAAATACTCTAAAATAAGTCAAACCTGGGGTCCAAAGTCTTGACACCGAGAGGTCCGATTAAAACTTTACCAACGATTTCCAGTACTTTCTGTGCTCTTGATTTATCGAATAGATCGGGCGCCACAACCATTGCTACTAAAAAGTTAGGTCTCAGCTGGAAATCCATCCAACCAATGGTAGCGCCGACCGAATCTTTATAAATATTGCGACGATTTATCAGATCTTCTTTAGAATCTTCTGAAACATAAAAATGTTTCTCGAAATTTGAGATTATTTTAAGGTTCCACTTCTTGTAAGTAAATTTCTGTCCGTCCTTTTCAAGCACTCCATCAAAAGGATATTCATTTTTATCGAAAAGTTCTGATAGAAAACTAATGACAGATTTGCTGAGTCCCACTAATTCGACGGCTGACCCGTCACGAGGAGTAGAGGGCCGACCCTTATTTCTAGCCTTTTCAGAAGATCCCATTTTGTCCATCCAAGTGCCACAATTCCATTGATTACCACCAAAAACAAAACCCGTTTCTCGCAAAACTCCGCCTTTTATATGAAAACCTAAGAAAATTCAATAAAATAATTGAAATAAATTATTGATTGAGTGATACCCTCTTCAGTCATGTGTTCATCAATTCTTTTTCCGGCATTTCTTTCAATGAAATCGATTCCATCAAAATGTCTTTGAATTGCTTCTTGTATTGTAGCCGAAAGCGGTTCTTCTTTAATGTTTGCAATACTAATAAGTGGCGGCGAATCATCGGTTGGGTATAATCTTCTGACCGGTTCTTTCAATATTTCGACACCATTTGGCACAATAAGACAGTAATCTTTGATGGCTTGAAGCCACCACCAGACAGCATCCCTTGCATTATAGCGGGCATTCTTCCCGCCATCCAATAAGTTAGGAATTAATCCATGTCTTAGAGTTCCAGCAAAACCAAGAATTGTATGTTTGGCTTCAGTGATACGACCCGTTAGTAAAAGTAAGCCTTTGAGCGCAATAAAAGTGTCGCGACCCCAACACCTCATATATCCAGAGCTGAAATGTGGAAGTCCTGCCGCCATTGTCGCCAACAACTCTTTCTCATCGACTACTTTAGGTGAAAGGGGAGGCAAAACAGCCGTTTTATTAGTGCCAACCATTGCTAAACCACCCAAAGCCAAAAGTTGAACAAATCGGGAACCATTTCCCACAAATGTTGGTGACTGAGACCATATTTGTTCCAAAATGAGGATATAAAGCCGTGTTATGATTGAATCAAAATATCGTGGAATCAAATAACGCGGTAAATGAGACAAAGAAGTAAACACTTTCGACAGAAATTCAGACAATGGCTTCGTATTGATATTCTTCTTAAGACGGTCTGTAATATAATCCATTAGCCAATTGCCTTCTCTAAGATTTCCACAAAGAGGATGACCTGAATGTAATTAATGGAATTAATTGAAAACATTTTTGTAATTAAAACTAAATGAATACCCAAATCATTATTAGTTCTAATGTGTCGTAAATAGTAGACAATACTCCCAATTCCGCAGTAATTCATTTTCCCCAAAATTGGCAGTTCATAAGCACCGCCTCCGATATCATCAGATTCTTCGTGATTACAACGAAAGAGTATGAAATTCAAGTCATTTAGAGATAGTTTCGAAACAATTGATTTGATTTCACTCTGATTTTCGTCAAATTTATCAATTATTTCATTGATTTCTTTAAGTGATTTTAAATGTGGATCAGATAACGACACTTTGAATGCAATGACAGAAGAATATGGAAAGCGAGTGAAAATAATTTCATTGGATTCCCCGACTTTGACTGCTTTAATCATTTCACTTTTATCTACCGATAGATTTGTCTTCAATTGGGATCTAAACTTCTGATAACCATTTATTACAGACTTGTGCGCAACGAAATTCTGTTCGGGTTTTCCATTCATTCGGGTTTCAAACAGTATCTTATCTATATTTCCGTCGATTCGAAGGGGAACCAGAAATCCGGTAGAGTTTGGATCGATTGGCTTTTTGAATGACGTTCGCGCCACCAATACTACCGACTCATGAGTCTTAGGGTTGTGTCGGGTCACCACAACCGTGTCCTGATCTCTCTGGTCAACGAATTGATTATCATAACCGTTGACTCCTAACCATTGGTGAAGTAAATTGAATTCACGCTTTGATTTGATTATTCCGCTGTCTATTGAAACTCCTTCTGTCGATAAAAACTATTCTTAAATTTTATTCAAAATTTCTTCATTTACCGAAAGGTTGATTTGGATCCCAAGCCCTGTATTCTCGCTTTTCTGTGACAACATTGATGTGATGCGGAACTAATTCGTCAAATCCTCGATTAGAACCGATTGCAGAACAAGTCATCGCTACTAAAGCCGCTGACGGCAACGGATCATATGCTGAGCGACGAATAATTGGAGACTCGTTGTCGTGGGTCACATCAAAAAATATGGCGTGACTTACACTCGGCCTCAGAGGTAATACAAGATATTCTGATTGACCGCTACTTAAACGTTCTTTAAATAAAATATTAAATTATATTTTTAGTGTTAAATTGAATTGTGTCGAACCGGGAGGAAATGCTCCGATGGGTTCACCACCAAATCGATAGACCTGTCGACCCAAATCATGCGAATCGTGTGCAGACAATGCTTCCCGAATCAGTGAATTTATGCCAAGTTTATTGACAAATATATTATCGAGTGATTCATGAGATGTGAACAGTTCTGCAATCAAATAGAGGTTAGGGTTAACTCTTCGGGCGCTGTCCAGCAAATATTGTGCGACGTGTATAGGAGTTGAGTGACAGTTGTCGAGACGTAATCCATGAAAGATTGAAGCCATTTGTGTCACATACTTTTCCATATGAGTCCATAAATAGGGACAATCTTCAGGTCCAGAACCGTACCTGAGTTTGACTGAATCGCCCCACGCTATCAGTTCCCGTCGCAGATAAACATTACTTTCTTTGAAATTAATTTAAAATTAAATATTTCTCTAAAACATTAAAATCATACCCTTTTCTGCAAAATTTCTGAGGGGGTCGTCACCCATAACCCATCCGTTGTGAGCCATTAAATATTGTGAAGTATTGTCATCGAAGGCCAACTTTTCTTCTTCGAGTAAATCGAGATCTTTTCCATAATGAGTAAAATTATTACATACAATAGGTCTGTCTTTTGCCACTAATTTATATTTTGGTCCCCAACTGTCAACCCTTTCATAGCGAACAGTTTTGATGACATTTTCGATGGCATCCGATAAGTGGTGATTGATTTCGTTTTTCATATTATCGTTAAGAACTGTTAGTTTATGTCTGATGTTTTCAATGGACCACTCAATCCATTCCTCTTCATTGTCATGAAAGTCACATTCATTGCAGACAATTTTAAGGGCAATATTCATATCAATAGACGATTTAAATCTTCGATACATTGGGTCCTGAATTATCTCCAATTGTGGAAACTTTTCATCAGTTTTAGTGGGTTTTGACGTCTTTAAGAAATCTTTGAGCACTTCCAACAATTGAAGAAGAATATCCGAAATGTCAACCAAAAAGAGTTCATAAATATTGACCTGAAATTAATTTAGAAATTTATTGAATAAATTAAATGAAAGTCAAGTCATACGTCCGGCAGATATTCTTCGTGAAGAACTTTTCTAATAATATTTAGATGATCCTCACAATTGACTTCAGTTGTCAGTTCCCTATTATTCCAACGACCGTCGATTATATCAAGAGTCAGTCTATGAAGAACTCTATCTAACAGATAAGCACTTCTAAGCCACGGACTTGTAATAAATGTTGTAATAAATGTTATGACTGCCATGAAATGTGATATTTCTTAATACCTGTTCAAACAATTGTAAGCGCATTCTGGATGGCTCTGAAGGAATTCTGACTCATTCGCCGTATGGTTTAAAACAATATCAGTCAAAGACAACATTCGCCACTCAGTTCGCATCCATTCAATCAGTTGTTGCAAGTCTTTGAATGTCGACTCTTTCTCTTTACTACTAAATATATGATTGAATTTGAGCTGATCTGACAAACTATAAGAAGAATTAGAACCACCTAATTCTTGGACGGGTGTGAAGTGAATCATATTATAACCGGTCCTCTGGGCAACCTTTTCATGACAATCATATAAAATGTATTGTTAAGTACTCAATCAATGGTCAATCAATGATAAATGAGTCTAAATAAAGTCAAACCTCTAGTTTTGATTTCCAGGTTTCAAGTTTTCCCAAACTCTTTGCCAAAACTGTTTGGCACTGAATGGCATTCAAGTCGAGGTAATCGGGACTGGAGTCTGGCCCCACTTTGAGCTGAGGATTGACCACAATATAGAACTGACCGCAAACGACATCACTATTGGATTCGTTGTAATAGAAATGAAAAGAACCGGAATTTGCAAAAGTGATTGTCGTTCTCTCGTCACTGAAAACCAATTCTTTATGTTTCTCTCGATTAAAGTTTTCACTATTTTCTGAATAATTCGTGTAAAGTGTTATCTTTCGTCCAAAGAGTGTCGACCCGTAAATGAATTGAATGCTATCCTTATTATTACATCGATAGAGAACCGACTCTTTATTTGAGTCCAATTCTAAACTCAAAACATAAACTAATTTTGAGTTTTCAGACATTATTTAGAAGAAATAACTTTAAGTTTTACTGAAAACAAATTAAAAACTAAATTAAAACTTATTTAATCAACAATTTTTCAAAATTCAATTCAATGTCATTTGAAGAGATGTCAAACTTTTTTCTGTTTTTCATAAATATAGAGGAATGTCTTCTTTTGACGCATGTCTTATAACAGGGTATGAAAGGAAAGGACCGGAGCACACAATAAACCTGATTATAAATAAATGGGATTAAAGGGCACAGAATGACCCGACGATTGGCTCTAATAAACTAATGTTTACTAATGTTTGGCTCGTTTTTCCTAACCTTAAAACTTATCAAAAGATTATAACTTTTAGTTAAGTTTATATTAAACTTAATTTTATAAAATGAAAAGTCATTGAAATAAACATTTAATGAAAAATTTCCAGAATTTGTTTTATTCGATAACTTTTATCTGAAACTGTTTTATATTTTAATCAGAAAATGACATAAAATGTTATCAATTAATAAACATTTACTAAAAATAAGTGTAAATTCAATCAATGGTTGACTTAATCTCTAATTAAACGAATAAATGCAAAATCAATGCCTTTACATTCTATTAATAATTAACCTTGCTCACTTATATTCTTTATTAATAATAAGTTATTATTACTTATTTATTTACAAATGTTTAGAGTGAATTAACATGCATAATTATATTGATATGAACATGTACAACCATTTAAATAGACAGTCATAAACAGTCTATTTATGAAGAATATGAGCATAGATGTATGATCATATGAGCATATGAGCATGGTCAATTGATTAGTTAAATTTTGCTCAAATATAGAAATGATTAGCGAAGCCTTCAATTAGTGCTGAAATGAGTAAAAATTGTTTGCCCACAGAATTTCCTTCACTATAAGTCCATTCAATGATTGGTTGATTAGAGGCTTAGGGCCAACCCTTTCACCTAAATCTCTGGGAGACTAAACTGCATACAAAAGTAAAGAGGAAAAAATTAGAGGTTTTGTGTATTACATACCAAAAACTATGTAAATGTTTTATGAAATTAAAAATAATAAACACTTTCGTAGCTTTTGGTAAGTAATACACAAAACCTTAAATATTTGAACTTTACTTTTGTATTGGAGTTTTGAAAGACAGGAGAGAAGTGATGCAATTCTCCCCAAAACTAATGTCGCGATTAATGAAAAGTTGAGACACTTTTATATTAAAGTCAATATTAAAATAAGGAAATAATTTGACGTTATTTTCGTCTAAATTTTTTTCCCACATTTTGTTTACGAGTTTTCGAAATCACAAACAATTCATTCATAAATTCATTTAATTTTCATCTAAAATATGTTTAGAATTCATTTTTTTCATATTATTTTTCGAATAATTTTTGATTCTTAAGTAAAGGAATCGATTATTTCATTGGAAACAAAGGATGGGATCAGATATGAGACAACCGTTTGACTTAATCACAATTAAAGGCCAACTCTGGTTTGTTTGCAAACAAGAAGATTGCGATGACTGCTATGACACCGAAGAAGACATGAATTTGCATATCAAGAGTCACATCGAATCAGAAAACAATATGGAAGTCAACGATGAGGTGATAACCGCACAGACTTCACATGAAATACAAGATATCAAACCCGAGATTGAGATTATCTGTGAACCAAACATTGAGTCATCCATTGATTCCCAACAAAGAGATGACTCGTATGTCAAATGTATGTCAATTCCATCGACGAAAGGCTTTATGTGTCCGATCTCTGGATGTGAAAAGTCTTTCCTATACTTGAAGTCATTAATTATTCATAAAAACGATCACAAATCCAAAGCCAAACCACTAATAATGGAAACACTGAATCAGCCTTTTCTCAAACCTCAGAGTAAATCACAGCCCAAACATATGTCTAAATCAATGATCGCTTCAAACGTTAATTTCAATTACAATAAAATCAAAGATAAGTATCTGAGAGTTCAGAGACTGAATGACCGAAGTATACATCGCTGGCAAAAACAGGACCACAAATCAGATGTGAATTACGCGGGAATGCAATCACTTAAGAATCTGAACGAATATTACAGAAAAGACATCATTGATAACGAAAAGTACTATTTATGTCAACACAACACAAACTGTTTGTTTAAGACTAAACGCTCTCAACATATGGCACGACATCTAAACTGTCGTCACTTCAGGACCAGAATATTCAGATGCACTGCAAGAGGTTGTGATCGAAAGTATTATAATCCGACGAGTCTTAGACAGCACTCACTCAACCATTTGTGTGGTTTCGGTATATTAAACGGCAAACAAATGAATACTCTCTGCGGAAACAAAAGTATAAATCGTTTTCGCAAAAGAATTATCGAAAATGACCTCAAGTTATATAAATGTGATTTCTTCGACTGTCTCTTCAAAACCAAATCACACTCTTGTATTAAACGCCATATTCATAACCAGGTCTTATATAAACTTTTATCTCATTTAACTCATTATCACTCATTCAGTTAAATAATGCCTTTTATTTCAGCACTTGTGTCCCAATCGAGTCAAATATCCCGACGACGACGAAGAGATTCAAAAGGTTTTATCAATTGATTCGTTGTCACAAAACTCTGAATTTCCGCAAAACATTGAATTATCGAAAACTATAGGAATTCCCGAAATGATAGAAATGCCAGAAATAGAAAAAGTTTCGCCGGAAATAAGAAACCAAAATAAGAGTATTTGTAAAATCAAACCGATATCTGATATTTCAATTCCACAAATCAATGGAATTCCCAAAATTATGGAAATCCCAGTGACGTCCCAATTGTTGACATATCGGGAAAAACCTAAAATTAAAGTTGAGATCAAACAGGAAAGAGATAATGAAATCTTCCAAAACCCTTATAAACCCCCAAAAATTCTTAGTATCGATGAAGAAATAGATGCCCTCATCGATGGTCACAATTATAACGATAACACAAATCAGGTAAATCTCAGGACTAATAATGAATTAAATGCAAAAGAAGACAACAATGAGTCTAACGATGAGATAGAAATCATTGAAGAAATCGTTGTCCAACAAAAGGCTGGCCTTTCGTCACAATTCAATAAACTAATGAAAGATTAGAACATAAATCTTGATTTCGATCCAAAAACAGTGCAAAACCGCGTAAAAGAAACAGAAGAACTTCACAGATGTCGGCCATTCTTCGACAAAATGTTTGTGGAAAACGTTGGGCTCCGTTTCATCTGTAAGTGCTGTCAATTTTCTGCAAAATATTTGAAATCAATTTCAACGCATTTGCATAGAAAACACTTAACTGATAATTGATTTTTCAGTCAATATTCCCAATCAATGAAAACTAAAACTTCCAAAAGAAAACCTTCGCCTAAGACTAAAAACGTGGACTTCTTTGAGTTATTCACAACATTCTTACCGTCACGGAAACGAGTGGAAACGGTAATGAGGGAGGGAACGGGAATCCCTATTGAAAAGATGGGAATGAAGGGATTCATGTCATTTGAAAATTAAGATAAAATTTTGTTAAAATTAGACCAAAAATAAAATATTTGAACTTTAAAACATTGTTTTCATAAATAAAAATTATTTATAAAATTAATTTTTGTAGAAGAGGTTCATTTCATTGTAATCTAATACTTTTTTTTTCAAAATCATTTAATATTCAGATATGTTCGACATGAATTAACTAATATGTTACAGTGTAACAGTTTCACCATTGATAAACTATTAATGTTGTAACAAATTTGATAATAATATAAAATCAATA
>JAQFZL010001204.1:0-11187 GCA_034695685.1 Galumna lanceata
ATGTTAATATATATAATTATAATCATAAATAAACGCATAAAAATACAATTCTCTTAAAACTAATAATCATTTGATAGAAATATATTATAATAAGTGAAGATAACTGAGAGATAACTTAAATTTCCGGACAAAATGCCTGAAATCCAGTACTGATGAGAGGCTATAGAGTGAAATATAAGGCCCGAACTGTCTCTCTCTCTCCTCTCTCTTAACAGTGTATGCATTGTATTCTTATAGATATTCTGGTATTGAGTCGGACATGAATTTAGTCAACAGGAAAATAATTAGAATTGACTTTTCCATTACTAACCTGTACTCACTTCCGGCAGAGATAATAATTGGTGTATCAATGATTTGCCATTAAATGACATCTGATTTTCTATCCATTCGTTTTGATTGAAAGAACTGGAAAACGAGGCAAATGGCAGAACAGATATAATTATAGTAATTAAATATCAAATTTAAAATAATATATGAAACCAAAAATCAATGACATTATGACATAAATAGAAGAGAAAATCGTTATACTCTTATAAAGACAAAGAATACAATCTCTGAGTAAAGACATTCAAGAATTGATATATAAGTTAATAAAAAGATTTTGATTTGATATGTGTTTAGAGCCGAAAGACATAAGACATTAACGAATAATATGGAAGAATAATAACCATTCGTTAAGAGAAGAACATTCAGTATTAAAAGAAATAGACATTCGTTTGGTTTTTATACCGAACGGATGTAATTGGAAGTAATGCCGAGTAATACAATGAATCACAACAAGTCTTAAATAATGTCTAATAATATCGCTATCAATAACCCAATGAAAGAAATTTTGCTCAAAACTAGTCATACAAAAGCGCTTTAAAATTATACTCATATCAAATAAAACTATAAAATAGTGTTTTATATGACAACAATTCTATAAACTTATCAAAAGTCTGTAATTTTCATTTCAATGCATAAATAGAAAGCGATGAAAGCAAACATTGAAAAAAGTATTTCACAATTTTTAAATGGTTTAAACAAATACAACATAAAAGTTAATATAAATTTGTTTTTAAACCAATTTTCAAATGAAATGTTTGTATAATTTAATACTGAATTTTCAGTATTAAGAAAATTTCTTCAGTTCTATGTTATATCAAAATAAGTTTTTTGAAATTAGAGGTACTTTAACGATACCATCACTTACTAGTCACTACTTGGTATTTAAAAGTGGCAATAATTTCACCTATAATTAAGTTATTTTAATTATAAGTTGAAAATTGATTAAATTATCTCAGATAAAGTGGTGAACAGATTTGTGATAATAAAGAGTAACAATAAATGTTGGAAACGACTATAACTTTGATATGGGCTCTACTTTTTTTAAGACCTCTCCTAATGGCCGGCAATTTGTGATCAGAAACTTAAATACAAAGAATTGACTCTTTTCTATATATAGTTTGAGAACAGAAAAAGCCGATAAATATTAGTAGTATTACAGTTATTATAGTAAACATCATTATATTATATCATATTATCGGTCAATAAGACTGTTATGAGAATATTCTGTTTATTCTGTGACTGAAATTCAATATTAAAAGTCTAATATCGAGACAAATGTGATATAATTTTCTGCGAAAGAAATGAGAAGTTTTATAATAATAAACAAAATGAATAATAAAAGTATTGATAAATAGTTTGGAAAAGAGGAAAAGTTTGGTAGTTATGCACAGAAGTCAAATCAAGAAATCAATTCTTTTTGGTACACATTCTGTACTACTTTTGACGATTTCTAAACACAAATCACATATTTTATCACAAAGTTGTGAAAAAGTGCAAAATGTGCTCAAATTTGAACATTAAATATATGGAAAAATCGATCGCTAAAAATGAGCCCAAAATCTAAGAAAAAGACAAATATTACTAAAATATTAATTTTTTTCCTCCCATTAATAAAAGGATACATTTTTAGAGATAATGAGCGACACATTACCGGAAAAGTCCTAAAAGCGATAAATTTGAAAACATTTACAAAGTTTTTCAATTGAATCGATCGAAAAATGAAGAGAAAATTGGAGTTTCGTCACTGAAATCAGAATGGATTAAATACTTTACTCTGTATTTAATTGGAAATACATTTTATGATTCATTGACAACAATCCGTCTTAAAGTCAGAAACGAAAAGTGATTAATCATCGAAATCATAGTCATTAGTCTGGAGTTAATTTGTTTTTTGGGGTTTAAGCGAAAGGCAAACATAAGAAACAAAAAGTGCTCATCTATTCTACAATCCATCAATTTTTTCCTACTTTGGATCAGAAGAAACAAAATCGAAAACACCCTAAAAGTCCTCATTGACTGATAAGTGGAACAATAGATCGAAATATCAATAAATTACAGAATAAGCAGTTATTTTCAGAACTTAACATTCATTTGTTCGCAAATTTTAAGATAAATTTGAATAAATACTAAAATTATTAAACAAACTTTTGATCGATTGTGTATCTAATGGTAGGTTTCAATATTGCATTCATGATATCAAATGATATATAATTTTAGTCAAATTCTTTTAATTATGAAATAAAAGATTGAATTTCGATTAAAATTTGGTTAAAATAACTGTAAAGTCTTTTGAATCTATTATTTATGTAAACTATTTCTCAAAAGTGTTACAATAATATCAATATTTTTAATTGAAATGCGCGAGACTTTCAACAATTTTCATTATAATAATTCATTTTTTGATTCAATTATTATTTCAAATATTCAAAACTCAAATATTTTCAGTTATTTTTACATTAGAATCAAATCATTAAAAGTTAAGTCCAAGAGATAAGACAATGGAAAGTATCACTGCTATCACTCGTAAACCTCGTCGAAGACCGAGACGTTGGGCAGCCATAGTTAGATCACTAAAGTCTCTGAGAAGAGAATCACGAAAGAGGGCTAATAACCCGCCTCTCCCTTATGGACTCTTCATCCAAGATGTCCGGGGTCAGCTCTTTGACCGAAAGATCTCATTTTCAGAACTGACTGAATGCTGTAGCAAGAAATGGAAGTCAATGACCGAAGAAGAGAAGGAGGTTTATAGGGAAAAGGCGAAAGCGATGAGAGAAGACTTTCTTGAAAGTAGAGGCCCTCCGACACGAATCCCTCGAAAGGACCCAAAGACGAGGAAATGGAACAACTTTTGGAATTATGCCCAGAGTGTGCGCCCCCAAGTCTCGCAAGAAATGGCCTCATCTCTCGGCCAAAAGCCTAAAATGAAAGACGTGAACAAAGAGGTCTCCATTCGATGGCATCGACTGACGGCCGAACAAAAGCGCAGTTATTTGAATAGTTCTCTGCAAGCAATGAATGTCTAAAAGAACTCTACTTTCAATTTCTTTCGTTTTTTTTATGCTTAAAATTATATCTCTTTTAATCATTTTGTAATTCAATGTATTTTCATATTTCATATTCGTATCAAAATTCTTATACTTTAAATGGAATAAAATTCTAAAAATAAACCCTTTGAGTAATTCATTATTTTTTGTATCAAAAAAACCAAAGAGAAAAATCTGAAATTCAATAAATAAATTGGATTTGAATTTGTAATCCATTACTAATAGTAATTAATGAACAGAAATAGTGGTTTTCTTTTAGTAATTGAAAATTAATTATAAAAATTGAATATTTGATGGAAAAGTTTTGGTCAAATAATGGGAAGAAAACAGAAACAAAAGTGAAAATAAGAGACAAAAACGTGAGAGTAGTTGTGGTGATGGTCTGACACTAATAGGAAACTATTATTAAGAGCCAATATTGAACGGGTGGACGCCCAGCAAAAAAACATTGTGAGCACAATATAACCGACAGAACAAAACCGCATTAAATGTGTTTTGTGTGCAAAAGTGTGAGCAAAGAAAGAGATTTTCCGATGCGATTGGGATGAGTCGTATCTCAGCTATTATTGTATATATGAGTCGTATAAAAAGCGGTCTAACTCTGCATTCATTCACTAATACAGAGTTTCGTAATATTGCAGTGAAAGTAAAGGCAAGAAAATATCGACACAATGACACAATCCATCGACCGGTGCTGAGAACAGAAAAGAGAGTATGACTTTCGATTATTTCTCTTATCCCGGAGTCGATCAGTTTGTGCTGCGATTCGTTATTTCGCTACTGAACAGAATGAGAGACAGACGTAGAGTCACAGAAGAAGAACTGGAATTCAATTCAGGACTGACTGAAAGCGAGCGAAACATAGATAAGAGAACACAATGAGAGGAAAGGGGGCACTGACAGAGGAAAGGCAATCGCACCGACATTGATGTTCATTTCTACATAATATACATCACAAACCCATTGCTTTATATATCAAATACAGAGACTTTTTTCTCTATACGTTGGAAGACATCCTATTTATAAGACTTTTCTTTCCATCAGTTCTATTGACGACAAAATTCTTAATACAAAAGCGGCGATAATAGACTGAAATTGTGAAGAAAGAGACAGAAATGCAAAAGAAATAAAACATGACTTTCGAGATGAGATGTTAGACACCTATTACTGGAGAGGAGAAATCGATTGTGATTTTCACGGCTCACTCCAGAAAAAGAGTTATTCTATTCTCATATCAAATATTCAGTCGAATGAACGCCAAAATGATCGCTGAATCCAGAATTCCTACTCTAAGAAGAGCTGCTTTTTATCAGTATTTGTAAAGCCATTATGTTTTTGCGCTTACATTATATTCCTGTATATAAATCAAGTATACATTAACTCAATTTTTCCAATCGTTGTCTTCTTTTTCCCTTCCCTTCACTTCTAAATGTCTATTGTTATTGAAATTTGTTTCGGACACTAATCACTGACAAAACGCGTTAACTTCCAATTTATGTCCAAATTATAGACAAATTCTTTGACGAATCCGATATTCAAATGGATTTTTGATAGAAAAATAAACTTAAATCAAATACTTCACTCTTTTATGTCATCCATCAAACATAACCTCTCGATAATCGACATATAAAAGGAGTAATAGATGTTATTTTAGAATAACATTAAAGACAAAAAATTGTACATGATTATATGAAATTCTTGCAGATATTCCACTAAAATTAAGGCCTCTTTCACTGATAATCATTTGAATTACAAATATTTGTGAGAAGAGTCGGCCAATCAATAAGTGACACATTAGAGGATCGATAAATGAAATGTTTTAACATTAGTTTAGATAAAAAAATAAGAGGAAAAGGCGTTTCGATTAGAGCTTAGGATAATTACAATTTATTTCAATGAATACACATTTTTTACAAAAAATCTCTTCCAAGAACTTACCATCGATTGACAAATTCAGTTCTAACGATTCAGTTGTGAAAATTGATTATTTACTTTTCACTGAAAAAAGTAGTTTTTCGAGGAATTTCACAATCAATACATTCCTTTTGAGAAATCAATATTTTATACTTAAGAGAAACTCTGAATATATTTAAATAAATGCTTAAAACATTTCTAAATGAATTTTAATTGTTTTAACACATTTTCATCACAAGAATGACTTCACTATAAAAGATGAGAATATTTTCAACTTATATTTAAACGAAACTTTAGTTGAAAATCAATGACTAAACACTGGATTTGCATATATTTTAAGTTTTAAAGAGTAACTAATATCTCAACAAAAGTTAATACACAGAAATTTTTAAAATTTCACACAAATCTTAACTTATATATGAAATTATAATTAACATAAAACTGACAAAATTAAAACATCCATAAAATAAACTTAATATTTCTTATTATTCAACCCTAGAATTTCTTAACTTTAATTAATATAAAGTTATATAAATTAAACTTAAAAATCCTCTCCTTTTGGAGATCTCTTCACTTTTAGTTTTGAATTTTGAAAACAAATTTCAGATAAAATTCATTTAATATAAAATAGTTTTTGATTTGTTGTAAGATTTAAGTTGTATTCTCTTCGACTATATCTTAATAATAGAGTTCTAGAAAAGTGAAATTATATTGATTTTTGTGTATTGAAAATAATTGAGCGATCGGTTGGCCATAAGATTGTTATAAAAAGTGAAATGAAATTGAAAATAAATATCAAAAGCTGTGTCTAATCTCTGGTCAAAAATGACTTGAATTGAGAGAAACTTTTCGTTCAATAATAACTGTTCCGACTTTTGTATTGAAGAGAAAATAAACCCAAAATATAATGGATTTCACGTAAAATATCAAAAGATCTTTTAGACAGAAATAAGTCCACAAAATAGAGACTTAATTCCAAATATACGACGAAATGATCTTTGATTTCGAAATTGTATTGTATTTCTCATAAAAAATCAAAACAATTATAATATTAAAATAAATTTGGGATTCGAAGCGTCAGATAAAAAATGTATTAAAGCGATGGTAGTTTTGAAGCTTTAATTTTGACTTCTTTTTGAAAATAACTTTTGAATCAATTTTGAAGTTTAAAGATAAATGTGTTGTCATTAATGGCAAAAATTTATGAAATTTGTATTCTAATAGCGCTTAATATAAGTTATGAGATATGATATTAAGTTTGAATTTTCAGAGCAAATGAATCGCACGTATAGATAGAGTGCAGGAAAAGAGGAGGAAAGAGTTGGCGAAAAATATCTCATTGTGTGATATGGAGTGTAAATTGGCGTCAAAGTCATCAATCAGTAAATAGTGAGGCCAATACACAGTCAATGGATGATAACAGAGTGAACTTCGTTGAACATAGACTACAAATGACGACCATTTGCTTTATGGTTCAATTTCTTCAAAATTCATATAAAAAAGATTTTAAAGAATTCATAGAAAATCGGTGGCAATCAGTTTGAACATCGAGAAAATGAGAGGAAAGGAGTGAATTACTAATACTGAGTGAGAGAGAAAGAGAGTGAGATTTTAGATTAGTGTTAAAGTTATCATCCATTGGTTGAGCACTTGAGAGAGCAAACAGTGAAAGTCATAATTTATTTTTTGTGAGTCGCATAAGAGGCGATGCGATTGATTGTGAACCAGTTGTTGGTGACAGCGATGCAGACATAGAGCTCCGGCAACAGCCGAACAAAAATAAAATTAATTGAAAAGTCATGCAAGAAATGAAAGCGATTTATGCGACGATAATGTGATCGCGAGACTACTATTACTCTCTATAAGAATATTCTCACAATTCTAGAGAATATTCTCGACTAAAATTGTGCCCATTTTTCAGAAGTGAAACAAAACATTCATTAATCATTTCGGTCTTTCCATACACTTCTTCGGCACAACTTTTCTTCGTTTGACTTATAGTTTCTATTGAAAAGACATCACAAACGACACCAAAAGTACAGTAGTTTTGCAGTGCAGACACTTTTATTGACACTAAATTCAATGCTTTTTGAATAAAACTGAAGACTTAATACATTTTAGCATACAATCAATGTTTTGAGTTGTGTGTACTCTCTCTTCTCTCTCACATACACTCACTCTCACTCTCTTTCAAATACATTTACAGAGAAAAGGCATAAAAACTTAATGTAGTATTAGATTAAAAGACATAAAACCTAACAATTGATGAACAGTTATGTACAGAAAATTGAATTATTCAGTGATTCATTAGAAGAATAAAAATATTCCTTAAAAAATGAGATCATTGTTGTTATGGAATAGTTTTTTGTCCAATAATTATAGCGAAACATTCAATGAATGCATTTAATGAGTCTGTATTTAACGACTCAACTAATTATACACTTTATAACCTCAACTGTTTTCAATTAGATATGATTTAACCATGATAACTCTCTATGAAGATATTTCTCCTTTTAATTAGACTTTCAAATGATTTGACTTTTAAAGAAAATAATTCTGAGTTAAGGGTTGAGTAAAAGTGAGTACAGTTTCAAAGGTATTGAAGCGTATAATAGAAAATATGAAAAGATATTAATATGAAATGCGATCGAAAACAGTATTAATCGTCAATCAATTGATGCGAAAATTTGTTAAAATAAAAGCAATTTATTCGAGAAAATAGTGATTGAATTATAGGCGCGGCTCTCATTCATTGAACACATTTCTATTTTCAGGAATCAAATGAATTTTGGGTTCAGTCGACAAAATATATCAGAAGAAGAATTAAAGCAAAAAATTTTAGACTTAATGCATATTTAGGTCTAAAGCCTACTATTAGTGTATTTTCTGAGCAGTGATTGTCTTTCCATCGATACCCTAATGGAAAGACTACCAAATCAAACAAGGATATTGTGGAGCACAGACTGTCAAATATGTTTAATTTACGTATGGGCTCTTAGGAAGGCTCAGATCAGGAACACTGTTATACACAGAAAAAAGAGAGATAGAGATGGATATGGAATCTCAAAAATAAGAACTGGATTTTAGGCCTATTCTACGATTCACGCCATTCACGCCCTTCGCTTCCTTTGATGCCTGAATGCAAATAATGTGCATTAAATCCATTAATGCATTCGAACTGAACAGAACAAGTAATGGGTAGACTATGGGACGGATCTCCAGTCATTTGCCGTTATATCAGTTTCTCTCTCTCTCTCTCTCTCTCTCTCTCTCTCTCTCTCTCTCTCTCCGCGATTTTAGGAATTGATTAGAGAAAGAGATAGCTAGGATATTTTAAAGTTCACTTCACTCTCTTTTCCTCATCTTATGAATAAAAGTTCTATAATTTGTTTGGAAATTGTTTTGAAAACTAAAAGCAGTATTTCTTAAAATAAATGCTTTATTAACGAAAAATTTTAATTTTTAAAAGAAGGAAATGAAGACAAGAATTTAAGTGAGAATTAGTCACTAAATAGTCAAACAAATTCCGTTTGCAATCATTTTTCACAAGACTTTCAAACGCAACAAATCCAAAGCCCCCACTATTGGCTTTAATGCAAGGATGAAACGCACACCCATTCATTATATAATACTTTTTAGACTATATTTCTCATTATTGTCTCCAAATTTATTGTTTAATAAATTATTGTTTTAGTCATCAATTTCTTTGCTTATTTCAAACCATTAAAGTTATCAATTTTTACGCTAATATTAAGCAAATTATTCTTAAGACAATATTTCATTAAATTTTCAATAAATAATTAAATGAATAAATGACTAAAACTTTTAGACTAATGACTAAATGACACTAAGATTTAAGACATGATATGAAAACCAAAAATATGTTATGATTTCCAATAATTTAAGAATAAGTTATGAGAATTTAGTCACAAATCACTAAATATTTCATTTTATATTACAATCAAATGATAAGAACTCTAATAATCAATAAAATGTGATTTTTTTGATTAAATATATAATTAAATATTCTTAACAAAAAAGTATGAAAATTGTTTGAAAGGAAAGTTAATTGGATTTTATCGGAATTGAAGGCAAAATAAATTTCTTTACAAAAAAGAAATTTAATATAAAAAAGAGAATTTTGAAAATTAAACTCAGATTTTGTGATATTATGGGAGAAATGAACGTAAAATCTAAGTCTCGGGAAAAGAGTTTGCAATAAATCAAATGAAAAGAAAAAAGTTTAAAGAAGTGTTGAAAAATTTTAAGGAATGGCTTTCTTTTTGCAAATCGAATGAATGATAGGAAGACATGAGAGGAGAGACAGTAGAGAACAGAACGATAAGACATTAGTCATACTTTTGGTCGTCAGGTATAGGGTTTGGAGTTTTGTTGTCATTTGGTCTCAGAAGAGAAGAGCAAAACCCAAATCCGATGTAATCGAATGGATTGAATGCCAACACGAAATTCAATCAATTAATCAGAGCTTTCGCTCACAAATACAGTGCACTGGAAATGGTGTTGGACTGGAAAGGCATAGAGGGCTGCCATCAAAAACCCAAAACATACGATCCATCACTTGGAGTGTCGTTCGCAAGAAGTCAACACATAATTCGGATTAACTAATCAATGAAAGCGCTCCGAACGCATCGATTGACTCCAGGAATGTTTGCCAGCATTTTGTAAATGATTTCTAGAGTCAAATCTCCATTTGTTTTAATTACTAAAGGATTTCGCAATTAATTCCAATGAGAGTCTCATTGAGACAACATATCAAACTCTGGAAAACCTTCAAATGAAGGTCTGTATTGACACACATTTCAATTGTGATATATATCCTGAGTTGAGGTTTTACTCTTAAATTGACCCAAAAAATAAAACTTTGCTCTATTTCTTAAGTATTTTCTTCAGGTGTATCACTAACGGTAAGTGTGTTGGGGGCGTAGCTCAGATGGTAGAGCGCTCGCTTAGCATGCGAGAGGTACCGGGATCGATACCCGGCGCCTCCACTTTTATTTTAAAAATTGAAAATATTTCTATACTATTGATATAAATCTAAAATAATGTTATTATTTGGGACTATATTTTCAAAGTGAATATAATTTTATGTAAAACTTTATTCTATGAGTGATTTTATTGTAAATTTCTTTCGTCTCATCCATGAAATTGTGTCGAAATTTTGGATTTATTCAAAACTTAACAAAAAGAGAGTAAAATATTAATAATTATTTATCGAAAAACCTATCGTCAAAACCCCATAAAATGATTGATTGCTTGAGTTTGAAGTTATTAAAAGAGTTTTCATTCTTTTCTAAACAAAATACAAAATAAAATATATATTTATTATAAGAAGAAACGAATTTTATCAGAGCGTAAAAAATACTATAAGTAAAGCCAAATGTGAGCACAATTTGAATAAAATCAATACAAGTTTAGTAATGATGAGTAAAAAAAGGGAAAAAATATAGAAGAAATTAAAGACTAAAAAATCAATTAATTGAATGAAACACTAATTTCATTAATTAGGGCTTAAAAGCAGAGTTCAAAGAAAATGCACACACTTTTGTGCTGATCTCCAGATTCGGGCTTTAATTAAGTGATACTAAAAATGAAAATCTAATAAAAACTCATTACTAACAAAAAACCTTAATATGGGATAAATTTCATTAATTTTTCAGTTAATAAATTGCATTAAAATTAACGACCGAATGGAGAAAAGGCATAAAATTCTTATTTTGGTTCAGAAGTTATCACTTCCTTTATTACTAAATCTCTAAAAATGATATTAATTTTTAATCAAATTAATCATTAAAAGACACGCAAACTATTCACTGGCGATAAAAACCAGTGAATAAAATGTTTCAGTTAATTAACTAAAGAATCATAACATAGAGGAGGAAAG
>JAQFZL010001205.1:0-11186 GCA_034695685.1 Galumna lanceata
TTTAGGCAATCGTTTGGTGCGGCCAAAACCCGTTGCCTATTTCGAGTTTTGCCTGAACCGGGGTTTGAGCTGAATATGTGAAAATTAAGGCAATACTTAATATTTATTTAAAAATTCAGTGATCTTTGATTGTTTTTAACATCACATCGATTGTCTTAATTTAATTTAATAATTTTAAGAAAATTTCATATACTTATATCGGGAATTGCCTAAATCCGGGTTACCTAAATGGAGGCCCGATTGTATTTGAATATAGCAAGTACAAATACAGATAAATAATGTAATTGTGAAAGTTGCAATAGTTTGAATTAATATCTTTTTATAAGCAATGGTATTGATGTGACCCTATTTTATATGATTTGTTGGTTAATAATATTTTTGAATAAAGTATTTTATGGCTTTTCAACACTTTTCTTCACTAAATTCTATAGAAGTATTACTAAATTTGAGTAAAGGTTTGTTAAGGGCTTACATGACTTGACTAGAAATTCAATTTATAGTCACCTGAACTTAACTTATCTCTCCATTTGAGACTAACTTTCAATCTTATATTCAGACCACTAAACAAAGAATGAGTGCAACAGTGGGACTGTTGGACAGTTGGATCACCACATTATCAATAATTATAATTAATAAGTGATTCTAAACATCTTTTGTTTGATTCCAATCATTATTTATAAGAATTTATTAATTTATTGCAAAAATTTATTATTAATATAATTGAAGAGAAATGTTGGACTCATTTCAGACATTGATATACATTTGAGAACTATGACTGCATTTCGTGACAAACGTTGACGACAGAAAAACTCATGTCTTTGATAGAAAAATTGGTCTTTAGATTAAATTAAGTACTTCTTAGTATTAGTTGTAGTGTTGATATTTGTGGAAATGACTCAACCAATTACTGACACATTTATAAACGTTTCTCATTTCAATCGATACATGATTTCGATACTAATTCAATAAGAAATAACTTAAAGCAATGGATGACATGCTTTTCACTGAACATTAAAAATTTAGTAATATTATCATATCTGACGATCAAAAAGTATATAAAAGTCACCAAGATTCTGCTAAATTTCAAAGGCATTAATGATTTCATGCTTCGTTTCACAAATATAATATGATATTATTAATATAAAGCCTTTAAATTGAGTCTCAATTCACAAAACATTTAAGTAAATGAAATAAAAGTATCTGAAAACCAACGCTTTTAGTCAAAACTAAGGCTTATTTTTTTAGAAAAAAATATAAAATTCTTTTATTATTCAGTGAAACAATATATACATACTGTTCTCGTTATAATCACCTCATTGGTGCTCATAAGAATAGGTGACTAACGAAATATGATTATATCCAATACAATATTAATTCAACTTAAAAATTACTTATTTAATGGAATAAAAAGTAGTTTCAGACTTTTTTCTATTATAAATTGATTTACATAAATATTTTTCAATTTCATCTAACATTTCAAGATTATCATTAATTTAGTTAATAGATTTATAAAGAAATTTCCGAAAAATTACTATGAATTTATAATATGATGGCAAATATGAGTTCAATATTTGATAACTTGCGGAATGAATGTACCGGGCAATTTTCAATTATGAGCGCTATTTGTTGTTCTGTTTTGCATATCATAATTAAGGGTTTCACTCTAGAGATGTTCAATTAACACAGGGTTCAATGGAAAAGAGAGTCGAGATCGGAATAGTCGTTTACTAGACAGAAGCTTTCACTATTGGGAGGTTTTACTGTATATCTCCTTAAATTAAAATAATTTGTGTTTTAATTAGTATAAAATGTTTGTATCAAATCTATCCTTTGAATCAAAACTGTTTTACAGTTTTTGCTAAAAATTTTCACTTCAATGTGATTATAAGCGATGTATTATGAAGGCTATGCATTCAGTAAAAACTATGTGATTATATCGAATAAGTGATTATAAAAATGTGATAATAACCGAACTCTTTATAATTTGAATACATATAAAACCGTTCGCTTCATCACATATAAAGTGATTATAACGGAATGTGACTATAAGCGGGATAATTATAACGGGAACAGTATGCATAAAATTAAGAAAATATTAAGTTAAATTAAAAACTTGTATTTTTATATCTAATCTAAAATTGAAATCTTCATATTTTTTCTAAAAGAGAATAAGTTAAATATGAACAAGTTGCACTCCAGTGCCAGTTTTATGAACTGTCCGGTCTTAGGAAAAAAATTTACAAAACTATTACCACTTCTATTAGATGTAATGTTAAAAATACTCCAGTCTTATGAACATTTCATATTCCTGTTTTATGAATTCCCAATTTTTATCATGTTCATAAAACTGGCCCTGGAGTGTAAAACTAAAATAAATGATAACTAAATGTAGAAAATTTTTAATGAATTCTTATGTATCTAAGCTTTTATTCATTAGTTAGAAAATCATACTTTAAGATTAATATCTATTTTGCCTTGTTAATATTTTCATTTTCACATAAACATTTCTTCAGTCAAGTATTTTCATAGCAATAATGTCTAACAGTTGTATAAAAGAGAATGACCAAGCAAAATTATAAATCTAAACACTTTGTTTATACAGTATTTGATTTTAGGAGAAACTATAGTGAAATCCACAGATGTAATTTAGCTTGATTATTCTTCATATTAAGTATGAATGAATGGAACTCTTTATTGTCTTTAATGACAGACCAAATAAACAAAATCTGTTTCATAAGTTTTGGAGAATAAGAGAAAAATAACATTAATATTGTTTATCAAACAGTTATTCGTTTGAAAGTTTTCATTCCTTTTCATTACAATTAAATGCTTTTAATTTTTCTTTTGTTTTATTATTTGCTTTTAAAGTCATTTTATAGAAAATATGTAAACATCTTTTAAAAAAAAGTGAATAAATGCGAAACTTATGTGAAATTTTTCAGTTTCAATGGTTTTTAACGAATTTTTATTATTAATTATTAATTCGTTGACAAAGATTTTGAAACAAATATTTATTTAACACAATATTCAAAGCAAAGCAAAAGTTTTAATAAGAGTAATTGCAATAACAGTCTATGAATAAATTTAGGCTCAGAATCATCGCTAAAAATATTTGTGACAAAATCATACAAATATTAAATAAATGAAACAAATGATAATCATTTGTTTTGATTCAACACTCCTTCAAATAAATACTAAAAGAAGACAAGAAATAAAATATTTTAAACTTAAAATAATTTTTCAAAAACTATATTCATTTGTTCTAAACATCTGATCAAACAAACAAAATGTCATTTCAAATGTAATTAAGATATAATTAAAACCTTTAGTGAAATTGTCTTGCTCAATTTAGGTAACAAATTCTATAATTTTAGATCATTAAGTGTAATTAATTTGACCTTCACTTATTTTAACTAATGATCTTATAAGTTATAACTCTTATATATGTTTGGGTGTATTTTTAAGTAACAATTTTTTTGCTGGAAATAATTTGAAGTGACAGCGATGGCAAAAAGGGGGGCATATCAAAATGCCCCTTTCAATTTTTGAGAAAATCTTGCAATTTTTCAACAAATTTAGACAAAATAATCAATTAAAATGTCTTTTGTAAAGAAATTTTATCATTTAAAGGCTAAAAATAGCTAGTTTTTGAGGAAATTATTCAATTTCAGGAACTGTTAAAAAATAAAAACTTGAAAAATTTTACTGAAAAAGATATGAAAATAACACTTTTTAATAATTAAAACCAAGTTTTATCGATGAGAATCAGTTACTAATTAAAATAACTAAAAGAATCGAAAAAATGGTGATTTTAGTAATTTTTAGCGATTTTTAACCTTGTTTAAAAATACTCCCCTTGATACCCTCTGAGATCGATTTCTTTTGCCATCCCTTTTGCAATCCCTGAATAAATATTATTTGAGTTATTAAATGAATTTTTGTTTAAAACTTTAAAATCCTATCGAAGAAAAATTAAGTTTTTGGACATATTTTCAAATAATGAAATTATTATTAGATTTTTGTCTGAGAAATGGGCAGTTGTTTTGTCCTTCAATTGAAATTTAAGTGAAGATAAAGTGGTTTTTGTATTAAACGATGTGTAATATATTTAAGGCATTCTTTATGTTTGCTTTGAAGATGTATCACAAAGTGTTTTACGGAGAAAAGCATTTATAGTTTTTATAAATAAAAGGCGATAAAATAGCCAAGAGTGTCAATCAACACAATCTTAACCTTTAGGGTCACCGTTACTAAAATAACAAAAGTTCTTAAAAAAAATTATTATTTTATTTGTAGTCTTTTAACAAAAGTCTTTTCCAAAGACTTTCCCCAGAAATGAAAAATAATAATAACAATAAATTTTATAGGTTTAGGACTGATCAGCACAAGTCAGTACTGGACATCACTGCAATAAAACAAAAATTGAGAGAATGAAAAATCTTAACCAATGGTTATTAGCTTTGTTTTTGTTGGAAAGCCTTTTCCTTCCAAATCTCTATAAAATATCAAAAAATTTTAAAAAGACATTCATTGAATGTAGCAATAGTTGAGAGTCTCTCTCTCTCTCTCCCCTCTCACTCTCACTTTCTCTCACTCCCTCTCACTTTTTCTCTCTCTCTCTCTCTCAACCAAAAAAAACACGAGAAGTGCTATTTTCAAGTATGAGATGTAGTCCTCAAAGGAAAGGAAATCTGGTGCACAAAAGCCATAAATTTAATTGATATTAGAGTTTACCATAAATTTTGTGATCAAAACAAAATTTGAAATTAGTTTTGGAAATATATAGCGTTAAACACATTATTCTTATTATATTCACTTATGACTCAAGAAATTGCTATTAAGAGTGAGAACATTAGACAACACTCGTACTTAATTTTGTGATCATTTGTACGAATACTTTCGCATTGAAACCATTAGAATAGATTTCTTTCGATAACTTAACGGCTAATCATTTATTTGTGTAAATAATTCAGTTTTGCCACTGATTTAACCTAAAAGTCTCATATGTTTTGATGAAGTTTTGGACAAATAAACCCAGAGTTTGGTTCAACTGAATTATATAATAAATGAATGAAGAATTAATGCAATAAATATTAAATTAAAAAAATAAATAAAACGAAAACTTATTTATTAGTGAAAATTCGGTTTTTTTGGAGAAATGCAATCAATTGATAAATAAATGACAAAATATTTATTGTCTACAAAGTAGTACAAACTATTTATTTGGTATCCGAAGAGATATCTATCTGTTAAACATCAGTTTCATTCTTCAGATTTTATGTTTAGTCTTAAAGAACTTATATTTGTAGACATTTATGAAAACTTTATAGAAGTGCTCTCAAGAGATCATTTCTTTCGACGGAATTATCAAATGTTAGTAATTCTTGAAGTCTTAGTTTGAAATTATTTAAACACAAACTCTTATAAATTGACTGAAATAATGTTTGTGCGGAGTTAAGGGTTTTCGCACAGTTAGGGACTGTTAGTCAAATACATAAAACAGATTAATAACAGAATATTTTAATGCCGTCTGAGAAGAATTTGTCAAAAATGTTGACAAAATTGAATCCAAACATAACAAACGGTTCAATGAAATCTCTTCAGTACTTAAATAAAACTTTTAAGATATGAAATGAACAAAAAAAATCATTTCACGACAAATGACAAAATCCTAACTTTTAATTGACTTCTTATAATGTTTGCTTACGTGACACTACTTTATGTCACAGTTTATAATCAGGTGTATTGACTCAATTTTCTCAACAAATTGACAAAAGCTATAAACATATTTTCAATAAAATATAAAAAATAGAAATAATCGATAGTTATGTTGTAATACATAAGAAGAGCTCAATATTATAGAGTTTATCATAATTTTCAAACCATCACAAAGAAAGTGATAACAATTGTTATGTTAGTCTCAAATGTTTCTTCAATAAATGAACTCAAATTTGATGTACAAAAGTTTGAATTATTATTTGATTTATATTTTAGATAAAATTTTCAATTTTATAAATTTAGGCATAAATCGTGAAACTTTTTCCACATTTAATATAATTATAGTTTCAGTGAGTTATAACTTATAAGTCCTCTCATTATAGTAAAAATAAAGAAGTTTTAAAAGATAAAACATCTGGGAATGGGTTGGGTTCTATCATTCATAACTTTATCAGATACACGAAAATTAAATATATACACCTTTTAGTGTAAATTTATTATAATCAGTGCATACCTTTCAGTGAGGTGTCTGTCCCACCCGTTCCATAACTTTCTAATTACAACACTTTTAAAATAAAAAAATAGTTAAACAGATTTCGATATTATTTTGTTTTCCACAAAATATTTTGTTATTCAGTAATGAATAGTTTGGGACATATAGTGATGCGATTCAGTGAAGGCTCACATCTTTTCTTCACTTTTATCTTCCGTCAGTGAGACCAGTGTTCTCTCATTAGATGACTTTTCTTCTGGTTTTCGACACATATAGCATATCCTTTTGCACATTCACTGTTTGAGCGTCGCTTATATGCCGTTCAGTTTATATAGTGATTCGAGTTTTTATTGCCAAAGTCTTCATCACTCCGTCTATTGACAAATACTACTAATATAATATCCTTTACTAAATGTCGAGATTAAAGAATTGGTCAAATAATTGGCAAAATTTGCGAATGAATGTGTCTCTGGCTATGCCTTCCTTAATGAGGAATGTGTCAAAAGATAGCTACTATAGTACCGAATCGTCTTTAGCTCTACTGCTGGCAATCAATGGTCAGAAGTTTTGAATCACAACCCATAAAAAATAATAAAATTACGAAGCGATGCGATACAGTTTAATCTCTCAGTAGTGAACCATCTGAACAGTGAAAACTTCTCATAAATAAACTATCAAAAAGATTGAGAAAAGTTCTTTTTTCATTTGAAACTCTACTTTCCAATAGTGAAACCCTCTGATTAGTGAACGAAACTTCCCGTCCCGAGGGGTTCACTAACGTTCATTGAGAGGTTTAACTGTATTCGCCTCAACAATAACTTATCAAACTTTCTGAAACAAAAACTGCCATTAAATGACTGACCAATTGGTTAGTATATTATTTAAATTCGTCGATTTTGACAAAACAGTCACATATTTAACATTAAAACAAATTTTCAAAATTAAAATTAACTCAAATTTATTAAAAATGATGAGTCAATGATATCCTATTAAAACATGTTTTATTGTTTCGATTATTTGATTTTTCTTTAATGAAGAGTAAAGTTAACATATATTTATGAAATGACATTACATTACATTAAATATTAATTAATTCTATAATTGATTCTCACAATTGTTTGCATTAGTTCTTAAAAAATACAATAAAAGGTTAAATAAGTTTTAAATATAAAATATGATAGTTTTCACAAAACTATTTAGGATCGGAAAGTTTAAAACTGTAGTCAAAATAAACACTCATTTCCACTTTTTTTAAACGATATTTTAATGAAAATTTGTGCTAAAAATTATTTTTGAATTTATTAAGTAATCATTTTAATCATTACTAGTAGTGATTAAAATAAAGTTAAAAGAGGGGCTGTCGTGTCATCAGTTGTTACATCGTTTTTGAACAGTTCTTTTAAGTGTCATAACATGTGATGCAATGATTATTGCAATCAAAACAAATGAATCACTAAATTAATTAATTTATTAAAAATTGAATTCATATTTGATTTATTTCTAACATTAATAATACTTTGAATAAATAGTTTGATTTGCAGATATGAGTGACAAACGAATGGACCGATCATTCAGTTGTGATGAAGACATTGAGGAACGGCTCAGAAAACTGAAAGAACCAGAGATTTCAGATACGGACCAAAAGGAGATCGAAAAGCGTTTGGCTTTACTTAAAGGAATTGATCCAAAAGTATATTCAATGCCACCGATAACTGTTTACCAACAAAGGAATAAACATAAGACAGACGTTGAAAAGACCAACGAATTGATGAAACAATTCTCTGAAGAATTAAATATCGATAACTCGAGTAAAGTTTCGTTGTCTAACACTCGCAGGTCATCCACTGATGAAGAGATTGAACGACGATTAGCCAGACTTAGAGGTCAACAATATATCGATCAAAAAACTAATATGTCTTCAGTTATGGATATCGACAGCGATTTAGACGAAGAAACCGAAACAAATAATTTAGTCGAGAGATTACTCTCAGAAACTCATTTGCCATCCATTCCGAGTGACGCCAATCAGTCCCCAAACATAGAAGAGGACAGAATAGAAATTGTGTCGGATTGCCTTCCCTGGTGTCAGATTTGTAATGAAGACGCAGTTATTAAATGTATCGACTGTTTGGGAGATCTCTATTGCAAACAATGTTTTGTGTGAGTATTCAATACTAAACTAAATTACATTACAGTTAGTCTTCATTACTGACACGTTTTCAGCCTTTAAAATGTATTTCATTTCACTAAAAAATTCATAATAATTATTGTATCAAATATTTCCCAAAAGACTGATTTTATCGACATTTTTTAATAAATTTTTAATAAGTCTTATATTTTTTACAGGGATTTTCACGACGACTCTGACTTAAAAAAGCATAAAACAGAGCCCTTCAGAGCTCCTAAAATTCAAAATAACCTTTAATTCATATAATGAAAGTATTTTGATATCAATATTTATATCAAATACACCTAAAAAATTCTGTATTAAAAACAAATGATTCAAATGTATTACATTTTCTCCGAAAAATTGAGAACAATTCTAATCAATACTTTGAGTTTTTCGTTGAATCTTATTATATAAAAATTCAAAATTAATATCTCGTGAATAACTTTTAAATATTAAATAACCATTAAATCATTAATTTTAAACATAAGCCTAAAGTTGAAAATGTCTGTCGAGTCGGTTGTGTTTCCCGTTTGGAATATCCAAAACAAGAATCAAATTTATAGCTTAAGAAAGAATAAGACATCGAAAGAATTGTCGCAACGAATTAAAATTGAAATCAAAGGTTTGAGAAAATCAGAGACAAAACCCTTGAAAAGTCCTGACTTACAATTCAAAGAACTCGAGAATAGTTTTTGGTTTTTAACAATTGAACCAAAAATTAAATCAAATGATTCCAATCACTACTATTTGGGTCTTTTCCTTCATTTAATATCAAACCAATTCGAGCGCTTTAGTGGTCAGTTCGCAAAGTTTGAAGTTTCAGTGATTGACAAAAACAGAGATAAAGTTTGGTCTAAAACAAGTCGAATGCTTTACTTCAATGGCGAGTGTGGGTGGGGTTGGAATAACTTCGCAAAAATGGATGACATCTTCGAGAGCTCTAAGCGATCAAAAGATTTGAATTTAATTCTAACGATTACTTTAATTCAAAACTTATATCTAAACGAAAACGAAGAAATTCTTTGTTCGGGTGATTCTACTAAATTAGACGAATTCGCGTTCACTCACGACCTCATGAATGACAGAGAATTTTGTGATATCCAATTCTTAGTCGGAAACACTAATTTTGCCGTCCATTCAAAGCTATTGTCCACTAAATCTTCAGTTTTTAAAAAACTGTTTCTCAAAAACAAAGAGATCTTAATTACGGAAATGGATTCCAATGTTTTCTATGAATTGATTCTATTCTTATATCGCGGATATTCTCCTAATATTGAGCGATACTCTAAGAACCTATTGATTGCGGCACACAATTACCGAATCCCGAGTTTGAAATCTATTTGCGATAATCTCTGTTTTCGTCAGTTAAGTCCAGAGGAGGCAATCGATGCACTAATGTTTGCAGAGAAGTACAAAACCTTCAGCTCAAGACTTAGAACTATTTGCTTCGTTGCCATTCATTTGAATCAAATTAAGAATTCATCGGAAGAGCTTTGGAACAGATTTAAGACTGAAAACAGAGTTCTCGTCAAAGAAATTCTTGAGATCTCAAAAATGAAATGTCAATGTCTTCAACACTACTGACACGACTAACACTCCGTTAATCAGTTTTTGTTTAAAAATTTTTTCAATCATTTTCTATCGATTCGACCTTTAATTGAAAACTCAATTAATTTGAGTTTATTTCCAAATACTTTTAATTTTATAAATAATTAGTAAAATATTTGTCTAAAATCTGTATTTTTAAGTTTTAAGACACTTTCAAAGAGCACACAATAAAAAGTCCATAATTTGAAAACAAATTAATGAAATAATCGATGAATTTTGAGTCAAAATGAAAGTAATTTTGCATTAAATGCGAAATCAAAACACATTTAAATCAAAAGGAATTTATATTTTATTAATAATCAGACAATCATTGGTTTACTGTTTGAGTGCAAACTTCCTCTGCGGCCAAATTCTTTGTCGGCGCAACTCTTTTCTTGTCTTAATCTGCTGTTCGTGTTTAGTAAGTCTGCGTCTGATAGCCCTGGTCAGTTTGGGACGCAAGTCAATCGGTTTGTGTTTCTTTCCTTTGTATAGCTTTCGGAGGTTTTCCTTTTGGTTTTGACCGATGATTGTCAGCACTCGAGCGATGTTTTTACGGAAAACACGGATTTTAGACAATTTGCTGGCCGTACCCCCGGTCACTTTGGCCACTCGCAAATTAGCCAATTCCTGCTTCAATTCCTCTAATTGTTTCACCAAATCTTCTTTTCTTTTGCCCCTCAAGTCTTTAGTCTTGACTTTAGTCATCGTTACTATAAATCAAAATATCGATTAAATACTTTTTAATTTTACATTTAATACAAAACAATTATAAAAAGACAACCGAATGTCAAACCATTGAAATACAATTTAAAACTCACCGAATATTAATGGAAAGTCGACTCAAAATTTAATTAAATCAAAGAGATTATCGACAAAAACACAACACGAGTTGAGGCGATGAACGGAAAGGGATGTCAAACACAATACGAATGAAACGTTTAGACTGACATCTATTGAACACTTCATTTGATTCAAATGATTGCAAACATATTTCGAACAAAACTTATTGAAAAGAGATAACATTTAATAATAATTATTAATAATTAATGACTCAATTGTTTGTTACATAACTGAGAATATAATTAAAAATTCATTTGTCCTTTAATTTAGGGTTTAATTACAATTTAAATTAATTGAGAGACAAGTCTAGAGTCCATACTATAGACTCGAAACAAAGTTATTCTTTAATAAAGATTTTGATATACTTTTAATCGA
>JAQFZL010001206.1:0-11184 GCA_034695685.1 Galumna lanceata
AATGTTTTTAAACTGAATTTCATTCTAATTTTAGCATAAAATTTTAAGTTGGAAAAAATCTCAGGGGGTATTTCAGAATATTGAAAATCCCAGAGTTTCATATAATTTCATCTTAATTTCCAGACGACGTGAATCCATTCACTCCTGTCTTTTCAATAGGGATTTCCGTCCCTTTACGTATGGGAATGAAACTCACCCATTTACTCTCCAGTTCCCTCCATGGATACTCGAGTTATCGGGATTTCCTGCGGGAGTAAGGACTCCCTTTGGATCTTGAATATAGCACTTTCATCCTTTTAATTAATTAATATTTAATTGAACTGAAGTGTGTTTGAGAATTAAAAATGATTGAACTAAAAATAATTATAATATACATTAAAATTTTCATTGTTATCAACATGGTCAAGTTTTTTAGTTTTATGGATCTAAAATATGATCAAAATGATCAACAACAAAATAAAACCTAAATATTAACGATTAAAATTTTCATATGTTTATATTACTAATAAATTATTATTAATAATGAATTTAAATAAAGACAATTTTGCGATATTATGTTTAATTCAAATTTTACTTGCAAAGTTCATTTGATTAGTTATGTATCTTGAATATTTATGATAATAAAATAAATAAATGAGCAATACCACTATTAGAATTTTATTATTTAAAACAAGACTTCACTAATTGCATAAAAAGTGCTAATTCTGGATAATTTACAACCGAATATCACATTTCTTTCCCAGTATTCGCCTCTCGTTTGTAACCAAATATGAGACACTTTCAGTTTGTCTCTTAAGAAGACAATGAGCAATTGCTGGAACTGTCGGACACCCAATTAGGGGTTGTTTGTTTAATTGTGATTACTTCAAAAAAAACTAATCTAGATAAAATATTGAAAATGAATGAGTAGTTTTTCACAAAACTGTTGTATATATATTTGATAACATAACTAAATCTGAGAGTTTGAATGATTAAAATAATATTGTAGAGGTTATGCTTTTACCAGTTTAACCAACTACTGTCTACTCACTAAGACGGCTGTAAATAACTAAAAGTTTATCAAGCAAATTAAAGAAAAATTAATTTAATGAAAAGGTAACAATGGCCAGAAAGGGGTTTTACCCAAATAATCAAAAGTGATATCACTGGGCTGTCAGATGAGATCAGTTCATCCAACCTATCGTCCAGTCAAATCGAGTTGAGAAGTAAACTTGCATTTAAATTGTTTAATGTGTGACGACCAAAATTCTGTGCTAAAGGCTAGAACAAAACATTAGTCATCAGGTAACATTAATCTGCCGAACAGCCGTCGATGGACACACTCGTAGGCCACACTGTAGTGTTAAGTGAATGAGAATCACATTAAAACTTTGACAAATAACTTTATTAGAAAAAACTATTTTTAAGTGAACTGATAAGTGACTGATTGAGAAGAGAGAATTGCATTGAAATCACTGAAAGATATATAAAGTTAGGCGGAAGTCAAATAGTGCGCGATTAGGGAGTATTTGCTTAAAAAAGGAAACACTTTGAAAGAATGTTCTGGATCATTGTAGAACTTAAAACATTTAGGAATTTGTTTACATTAGATTTTCAATTCAAGTGAATTGTTTATGAAAACAATATTTAGTTAACATGGTAATTTGAGCTTAAAGTGAAGTTAATATTGAATCATAAGTATTGAGTGAAAGTTGTGTTGAAAATGCTGTTACTATGGGTTAGTTTTGGTCAATTCAAAAGAGCTAGGTAAGTGAACTGGCTCAAATTCATGAAAAACCCTAATTTATCATTGTTTTCACTGAATTTACTAGTTTTCACAATTTTTCATGATTTTCTATAGTTTTTACATATCTCTTAAAGATCATTATAATTCAGAGCATATATTAATGGATGTTTATTGCATTTATAAATGTTTTTTTATCATTATATCTCCCATACAGAATACATAATTAATAAATTGCAAAAAAATTTGAATATTATTCACGAAATAGCAATGAATGACCATCCCAGCTTGAGATCGGGTCTCCGAATGAATAAAAATTTAACCCGTTTAACCAGTTTTCAACAAGATACAGTCTTGCTTGTATTGGCTTTATATGTTCACACAATTCACCCAAATAAAAAAAATCTTTACAAAAAGAAAAAGTCAAGTGTTTGAATCTTCTACCCATTTAATGGAAAAGATGAGCTCAAACATTCTTCTTATACTCTTCAAAACTGGAAAACCTTTTTATCTAGAAAAGTATAGATTTTTCCTGAAATATAAACGAAAACAAATGAATCATTCATAACCACAAATTAATTTATTAGTTATCAGAAATTAATACATGTTTTTTTGGAGAATAAATTTTAATTAATAGGTACATCTTCACTAGCCATAGGTACCATAAACTAGAGAAATGGCATTAGATTATAAATTGAAATCATAAAAGCGTACAGAGTTAAGTAATTCAAATATTCTGATTATATGAGTTGTAATGATTACTGAAATGGAATCATCAACAAGTCTTTCTAATTTAATTTTAGGTTTTTCTTTGTTAGTTTTTGATTTGATCGATTCAATTGAAATGCCTTCCATCATTACTCAATTACGTACTTCTCAAGTAGTTCAGAGCACTTCAAGATTAACTAATCGATATTTCCGAAAGTTTTCAAGCCTGATAAAAGTATTTACCGGTATGGGTAATACAGAATGTTGCGTTATCTATTCTTATATGAGTATTAGCAAAAAGTTCTGATTTATACGAACAGATTACTTTATTTTTATTAGCCAGTTTGTTTAAATTTATTCTTTTCTTTAAACTAGCATTCGCACAAATATTTGTTATAGTTAAGAGTAAATTATGGTTTTCAATTAATTGTAATAGTTGCAAAATATGACTTAAATCTTCCGTGGCTTCTTCGATTTGTTCAATAGATTTACCACCAGTAATTATATATTTTTCATTCTTGAAGATCAGAAAAGTCAATTTGGTGCCGATATTTTGCTATTAAACCACTGGATAAAGAAGGATCATATTTAACACTGCTGAAAATTGAATATTCATCCCAATGATCTAATAATTTATCAAGTTATAAAAACCACAAACGTTGTTTATTCTGTAATTCATCGTCGAAATTGATATAGAACCTTCAAAATCTAATATTTATATACATATTTATAAACTCATCAGAATAGTGTAAACAAATGGATTTTCTCGAAATTTCTAGAAAACTATAAGATACTCAACTGATGTTTTTTAAATTTTCTTTATTATCTATTTTTGGTTTAATTAATGAAGTTTTTCAATAAATTCAAGTTGTTATTTCTTTTTGAACTCCATTTTATATTACTTTTTTGCTTTGAACGTCTTTTTTTTCCGTTTCATTGTACTTGAACCTTTTCCAATTTGTCCACGTCTTCCTGGAGAAGGTAAGTGACGTGAGGGTTTAGGGGCGAATCTCTCACATCATAAAGATGCGCATCCGGTTGTTCGTATTTTCTATATGTTACCCAAATCTGAGGAAACACATCTGACTCATTAAATGATCTTCCATATGGGATATCTTCATTTCTATTGAATAAAGATTTCATAATCGCTTTTCGTCGTAAATCAGACATTTTCATTAGATAATTAAATTGTTTGTTACTTAAATTAAATTGTGTACATCAATCATATATAATCTTTACATCTATTCATCCGTTACATAATCTCTATAGAAGAAGGAATCAGAGAATTCAGGTTAAATCTTTCGTTCTTCAGCCTAAGATAACAATTTCTTTTCAAATTCATCTGAATATTCAATCAGTGTGAGGAATTCTTGGTTTGCTAAAACGAGTGTTTGTTTGCTGCCTTTTAGTTAACGGTATTCAATCAATTTATCTTCAATTCTTTTGTTTACAGTAATAACTCTATCACGATGTAAGAGTATATATATTTCATTATCCTGAGTTGTAATTGCATTTCTAAACCAACGGAATTCGGTAATTGTAAGTGAAAATCCAGTCTGTAGAAGACGACCTCTATAAGTCTGACAAAAATCTAAATAAATAAAATTATGTCGTTCTAATATTTGTATTAGTTTGAATCTTTCATCATAATGATGTGTTAAATTTCGCTTTAAATGCAAAAATTTTTTTGTATAAAAATTTTTCTGATTATACATAGTTATGTTGATATAGGTAGATATTATGATCTATCTTACTTCCTTCAATTAATTTATATTAGAATCACACATATCTGTATTCAATTTATTTTTAACTTCTTTGAATATTTGTGCGCATTTTCTGTATGCACGGATATAAGGTTATCCAATAGTTTGTCTTCAGGGAATGGTTTATGATAACCACAAACATAATTATTATTATATCTTAATCTCAAATCTTCATAACTCGAAAAATTCAAAGACTTATCTCGTAAATCAATACAAGGAATTCCTTCTTCTATAAGATAATCACCGATATAATCATTTTCATAGGCAAATAAATCGTTTTCATCTTGATGTAACCATAGATACCAATTTTTCAATATATTCCCGATATCTTCACATTTCGGTAAATAGCAGGAATGTTCTTCATTGAACGGTTTCAAATGTAATCCATTCACAAAATGTGTAGTATTACGTACAATTTCCTTATCTTCCTCACTCAATGTATAGTAATCTGTATGTATGTCTAACTCTATACACCAACTCATTTTATCTGATACGAGAGCAAGCTCTCTCGGTAAAAAATTATAAGTAAGTGCAAATCCTTGACAGTCAACGAGTGCTATGATTTTACCCATTATTCGATATCAATAATTTATTTATAATTGTTAATTGTGGTCCTTAAATTAATTTGTCGAACCAAATCCACGATCACCTCTTTCCGTTTTAGTTTTTTCTTGCTTCGTATTAAATTCAGGTTCTAACATCATAACTTTTTCAACGATCAATTGAGCTATTTTCAAACCTGGTTTTATTGAGAAGTTATGCTAAGATTGATTCAATATTATGACTTATATTTCTCCTTGATAATCCCGATCTATGACTCCATTCATTACTTTAATTCCGTAATTTATTGCTTAACCTGATTTTTCAGCGATACGAACGTATGTTTTTTCAGGTAGTAACACTTTTACTCTCGTATGTATTAACCCTCTCTGCAAAGGTTCGAGTAGAATATTATCAATTGCTTACAAATCTAACCAAACACTACCACTTGTGGCTCGTTCAGGAAGAAATGCTCTGTCATCTAATTTAATATAATTAAGTTTATAAATTCTTCCAGTGTGTTTAATCAAATTGTAAATTTATCATTCAAATAAACTCAACAGTCAAATCGTTATCTTTCAAATTTTGACTAAAGATAGATGAAAATTTATTCATGAAGAAGTTATTACACATCATTTTTATGAATAGAGAACAGTTAGCTCAGCAAACATTTGAGTTAACATTTTGTAACCAATATTAATTATAAATGATTTTTTTGACTTTTATGTTTTTTAAGAAATTAATTACATCATCTGATTTCATAGAAAATCCATAAAATTCTTAATAGAAAGCTTTATTACTCTTGTCTATGAATATATTGATTCAGTTTTCACCAGGTAGATATGATGGTTCAGTATTGAATATAATGGCTATTGGTCTTTCTTTGAATTCCTATTTTTTTAGGTAATCTATTGGGAAAACACCTTTAAAACATTTGTCATTTTTCAATTCTATATTGAGTTGTTCGGTATTCATGTTCAATATTCAACTTCGGGAGATCGTGCGCCATCTATTGAAATTAAATTATCAAACTCAGCATATATAATTAAATTAACATTTTTTGTTAGAGCAGACTTGAATTTAAAACTTATACAGACAGGAACATATTTCAATGGTTTAACATATCCCATTTGATTACAATCATCAATCGGATCATGAGTAAAACTGAATCCATGAATAACGTTACCATTTCTATATTCATTTCTATCTAAAGTAAGATTTGTTAATGTAGATAACTGACCAAGTGTTTCATATAAATCATAAAATTCTCTCATGTCAAAATTTCAAGTGAAATCAGATGTATAAGCCACTGAAGGATATTGGACGCCATCTTTATTTGCTGCTATGAAATTTAAATCAAAATGTTCAAATTTAAATGGATTAGATTTCAGTAATCCATCAAATCCTTCGCTATCAACTTAACCAACAAAACAACAGCGAGGTATTTGTCCAGTTAATGCATTATCAATGACAGTATCTAGAAAACCATTGTTTAATGTGGAAAATTTGACATATCCTCTTCTTATTGGATACTTGACTGACTGATTTTTCAGCAAAACATTATGTGCTTCAACTATTGAATAAGATATACCTAATTAACTTACATAAAGTACAGCTTGCAAGAAATTTACACCTACATCTGATGATTCATCTCCATTTTTAAACAAGTTAAATTCTGGATCATGTGGAGTAAGAATTATTTTAATTTCACAGCCTCCAATCAATGATTCCGGTTGCATAGATAAATCTAGATGTAATTTACCTATAAGATCAACTGGCTTACCTTGTCCATCTACTGTGACAGTACTTGGTTTAACATATGATGTCATATTTTTATCAATAGCGCTTCTGGTATCATCATCAATATAGAAATTTTGACCTGTTTGGAACCCTACTTTTGCATCGTTTGTATTTCCTAAATACGCCTCGTAAAAGCTTTGTATGGATATGTTTGACTAGCTTGATTTATCGGCTTACCATATTTCCATATTAACAGTTCTGAAAATTGAATTCAAAAATTATTAACGGGTTTAATCTTATCCCAGTCGGCATCAAGTATATTTCCGCCCGTTTTTTCTTGATATTAACTTTAAGTTTCAGATAAATTAACATATCTTTTAAATTGATATATTCATAAAGGTTAGTTTTTATCATGGATTCAATAACACTTTTTGATGAAATAACACTAATAGGTTTATATTCAGCCATAACTGTTCTCTCTTTTGAAAACTGAGTGGGAGGAACCGTGAATATATCTAATTAAGGAACAGTTGTTATTTCAGTTTTATCATCGATTTTACGGATGATATTATCCATTTTACATATATATTAAAATTCAGTAGATTCCTTGAGTTAATTAAAACAATTTCAATCTTTCATTTTTTCTTTTCTTTGGATTGGTATTTATTCTTTTTTTTTGAATCTCATTAATCTCTGTTTCATTGCTTCACGGATACGTTGAATACTTGATCCTTTTTGGAACTTTTGTTTCAATTGTTCAAGAGTTTCATTAGCAGCTTTTTTACCAGCTTCTTTAAGTCTTGTTTAGGCTGAATGAGCCACATTTTTACCTGAAACAATATCTTGCGCAAATCCAATTGCTGAAGGGACGACACATTTCGCTATAGAAGGGAATATTTGTTCACATACATTGAATAGTGTTGAAGAAGCCTTCCCAAAAAAGTTACTACCTCTTTAAAATTTGGTACCAGTATCAACACTGCGAGATCCTCCATATAGATTCAGGTATTTTATACTAGAAAAAGCTGGGAGAGCACTTTCGCTTTGGTTCGCATATAGTTGTATATATGAATTCATAATTATTTTATTATTTATCTTGAATGTTAATATTTTAAGCCTTTAATTAATTAGGTACTCATTTGAAATGAAGTACAATAAATGTTTTACAGTTGATAAAGTCAATTTTATTACCAAAATTACTTCATATATTTATTTCAATTTTATTAAATTCTTTAATGACATATAGTGAATTTATTCATAATAATGAAAAATTTGATCTCCGAAAGCAATATTATTAGGTATATGAAGAATTCGCATCAATTGTGTTTGAGTATCTCCAACACAATGAGGTACAATCAAATCGCAATATACAAGAAGTCCTTGAATACCACCCGATAAATCATGAGTATTATCTAAAGTGAATAAAGAAGGTATGAATATATCTTTTTCACCATCAACTTGTTGTCTTAAAGTATCTTCGATCAAGTTCATCATTTTTTTCTATTGATTCCAAGCATTATTTATAAATTATCGCTGAGATTAGGAGATATATAACCTTCTTCAGTTCTTCAAAACATCAAAAAAACTTAAAGGAATTTCTTCTACTTTTTCAATTGCAAACTTTGGACAAATAAGACTAAACTCACAGTTGAGTGTGATTGTATAATTGATTGTTTTCAATAATGAACTAATAGTGTAGAAACTATTTTTAATAAAGAAATCAATCAGTTTTGAGTCACCACCTTCCAGATATTCCAATTCAATTCTTTCGTCTTGATAAAGATCAAACCAACCATGACCGAAACTCATTGAACTAATTCCTACTGTTCAATTATTCGATAATTTCATAGCTTAAGACAATTTAACTTTGAAATTGCTTGATGTGTTTATGAAGTCAGTATCTATTTTCTCCGATGATAAATATATATAAAATTAATCCATAATTTTCAATTTATTTTACGGAAATGTAAAATTGTTTTTTCATTATTCACTTCTAATTCTCATAACAACTTGTTTGAATCAATTCCAAAAACCTTTTTTAAAATGTAATTGCAATCTTACTTGTCCTTCTATGAATTCAAGTTTTTTACCATTAACTGTTATATCTAAAGTAACGTCATTCAGATGACTTTGTTTAATAGGAAAATAATTCACATTTATGAAATATCCAGAAATGACGTCTTGGATCTTAGAATCTTCTAGAATATTTATAAATTTCATTATGTCTGTACCGATTTTATTATTAAAATGATTAACGATCAAATTCGTTCGAATCTACATGGTTTTAATATTATTATGCAAATTAACAGAACTTCATTCATAATAATGCGTTCGGTCTCTTTGTAATCATGTTCAAGATTAAGTTTTTCTGCACATTCATATAATTCATACAACTTTTAAGCTTTATCAGTCAACATATCTCTTGGTAAACCTAATATTCCTGATAACATTGGTGAAAATCTGATCAAATACTTTTCATTTTTCTCCAAATTAACCACATATAAAAAACGACTTCGAAATCTCCTATCAGTTTAGCTTCTTCTACACATGATTTTTCTGTACCGATAGTTTCATGATCTTTGATGAATAACTTCTATCTTCTATTGATATCCCCTACTAATGATTTAGAAGAATAATGTCTTTTAGGAACAATTGTTTCAGGTAGTTATTATTTCTATATTATCAGGTTCAGTATCATTTAATAATAATAATTCAATTTGTTGGTCTTCAAAAATATCATTCCATGTTTTTGGTATTGATATTTCAGTTAATCCAATCACCCAATTTTCATCAAGTTTAAGATTTATGAAAGACTGCGTAAGGAATAATCCTTTGTTAGTGATTATGGTTTCGTAGAATGAGTTTTCCATTTTTGAATGAACAATTAATATATGAAAAGCGTTAAATTGACTTTATTTATATCATTTTTGTTGATCCAACAATTGAATGAATCAGGGTATCCCATCCATTTAACGAAACATTCTTTGGTTCTACCTCTCGTTCTATTACGTTAAACCTTTTCAATTTTAAATATATTTTCTTTAACTTTCTGTATTTGTTCCGGGTAAAACCTTTGTTATTCATCCTCTATTTTATATACAGTTTTAGAAAGTCCTTGACTTATATCAATTATGTTATTAACCCTATCACTCCAATTAGGATAGTAACTTTTCTCAAAATGACCCGTCATTGTTTTTACGAACCTTGTCCTTGACATTAAGAGGGATTTTTTTGATTCATCATATAAGTCTTCCCTATTTTTAGCTCTATAAGAAATTTGAAATGGTAAATCGTCATCTGTTTTAGAAGCTTGAATCGGTGTCATGTTGATTTTACTATGTTTAGTATTATTATATTTATCCAAAGAGATCTGTAAAGAATTTAACCATATTCTATTTTGATTTTTTTAAATTTTTTATGCATAGGACCTTTAATTGTTCGGTTGAATCTTTCAACTATTGAGCATTTTATTGTTCTATCGTTACTTGTAAAATGTTCAACATTCATCCCTTTCAACAAAATTTTTACATTTCTATTCAGAAAATCTTTTCCTTCATCTGTTCGTAAATATTTCGGAATTCTACCTTCTTTGAAAATGCTGTGAAATGCTTTAGCTACGCTTTGACCTGTTTCATCTTCCAGAGAGAGTGCCCAGGCTAATTTGGATAAAACATCTATCACATTCAAGATATATATATAACCTTTATTATTTCTTTTATATTCCTGCATATCAACAAGGTCAGCTTCCCACTGTTGGTCTTTATATAGGGTTCTTCTTAAATCTTTTACGAGCTGGTTGATGTAAAGAATATGTTAATTCACCGCTCAACCATTCTTTTACCTGATTGATTGTCAAGTCAGGTAATTCTTTTTTAGCTTCTACATACAACTTTTGAGCTGTTGAATAACTTGCCGGATTCATCGGATCATAGTATATTGTTCTCAAAATCGATTCAATATCCTTTTTTTTAATATTTTTCCCTAAGGTAATTTTTTTAATTAATTTTATATTCTATTGGTGATTTATTCGTGTGAAGTTCAGATGTATAAACATTATATTATTTTTCGTATTTCAAATCAGGCTTTCAAATTGCTAAGCATGCTAACCACTGAGATACTGTCCCTACATTTTTATTTCAAATGAAAAAATAAACGAAATATTTGAGTGTAAAAAGTTGTCGACATAAATCATATACAGTTGTGAATCAGTAGTATTAACCTAACTTGGGATGAGGTTTTACTTAATACTAATGATTAGTTAATACAATCAGTCAAAGCTTAATTTTTGTGCTTTTAATTGAAATAATTAGTAACTTTTGATCATCTGATTAAACTTATGGTTTCATGATTATTTAATTTCATATATATAATTTTATCAAATAATAAGACATTCTTTTTAAAGAAGAAATTTAAGTAACTATTTATTTGATCAAATATATAGAATATTTATACTAATTTTTCTATAATTTCATATGAGTTTATAGATCACTAATTGAAAGATGTTTTATATATCGATTTATATCAATCTATTAGAGTTTTTATTTTTATAATTTTTATAACTAAATTAATTTTAACTTTTTTTTTGTAATTAATTGTAATAGAGAAGATTAAAAGAATTTTGAGAATATTGGTAGTGTTTGCATAACTTTTTAAAATTATTTAAATATATAATCATTTTTTATTTTTATAATTTTTTTTTAATACTATATA
>JAQFZL010001207.1:0-11183 GCA_034695685.1 Galumna lanceata
CTAATTTGATACTAAAGGGTCATTTAATACTTTTACGTTTTTTTCAACAAGCAAGTTCAGCCTAACTTTGTTTAACTTTTTGAATATTCTGTATATAACATTTGAGGCCCAATAGTATAACTCTACTGTAATCTAATACTTGAATTTTTTTTTCAATTATAATGTAAAAAGTTTTCAATCATTTGATTTCAATTTTAATGTAATTATTGTTTGAAAATTATATGAAATTAATAACAAAATGAATTAAAAAAAAGCTAAAAAACCAAAATAATTATACTTTAAAAGAGAAAATAAGTTTAATTAGTTATCACAGTTATAATGATTTCACACCAAAACAGTTGGCACTCAAGTATGGACTCAAGTGGTCAAGACTATGGCCTCAAAGATAATCAACTCTAAAGACGAATCTCTTATATTTCAATTTATATCAATAAAATTTTTAGATGATTTCTGTCCCTCTCTTATGAAAACCCCTCTATAAAGTCAACTTAATCTTCGGTCCCGACCAGTTTCTGTAGTGGAGGTTTCACTGTATCTATTTAATTTACTACAAATGAGATCTCACTGAATATAACATTTTATGCAAGATTAATGAACAGACATTTAGGCTAGAAATCGATTTATCAATAATAAGAGTGCCTTTCAATCAAAAATCTGTCAAATTATTAGTAAAACAATCGATTTGTAATTATAAGAAGAGCACAATTAAATTCACCATTTTATTCATTAGTGGTGTAAATTTATTTCAGTCAATAACTCAAGTCATATGTTTGGGTACACTATAGTATCGAAATATTCCCCAAAAATTTTTGAAATTGTTTTTAACTTTTAATTATATTTATTAAAAGTTAATATTCAACTTTTTCAAAGTAAAAAAAGGTTTAAAATTATTTACCTTATTTTTTAGTTTACAACTTGCAAAAAAAACTATTAAAAACCATTTTGTATACTTGAATTCAACAACGAATCCATTATTTAAAAAATAAGTCATTTTTAATGTTAAATAAAAATGAAGGACTCTTTTATTTATTATATTTTGTTGGGATTTTAAAGTATAAAATTATTATTAAAAAAATATAAAAAACTGAGGAATAACTTGAAGGTAAAATATTAAATTTTTTGATGGAAAGTTTCTGACAAATTACATTTTTGACATAAGATATACAACCCCTCAATCTGTTTCCCAATCAATGAAAGCAGTACTGAAGTTAACTCTATTTCGTTGAAAAAATTTATGTATTGAAATATCATTAATATATTATAAAATAACGAAAGAAAGTCATACTTTGCGACAGCGATTTGATCCTCCACTTCAACCGTTCCTAAATTGAGGTATAACTGATGCATGAGAGTAGTGCCCTGATTACCACTTCCACGTCCATCAATAAAGGCGTATATAATATCCTTAGTCGACGCTAAATATGTGCCCCAATTTATTTGGAAGCGTTCGGTAACCATTTGAGAACCGGGACCTCCATAGACCTTAATTGAAAACTTTAATTAAAATGATGTATGCAATTATTGTAAGTGAGCATGGTCATAATATTGGTCAAAATAATACTTTTAAAAAATAAAAGAAATTTGAATAAATTATTATTAAAACCTGAATCAGAAGCGGGTATTTGACGATTTCATCGCTCCGGAAATCGGGCGGCATATATAACATGACTGAAAAATCTTTGTTTCGAAGTGAAACAAATAAGTTAGAGTGAGTTCAGTCTTAGAATGTTTATTACTCACTGCCCTTTCCTTTGATCCAAACGTTCATCTTTTTAATTGTTGGCAAAAGTTTGTTTGAGAGGATATTACTTAAGCGTTCGTTTGTTTGAAGAGTCATAACTTTAGTGTTGTCCTCACTTTTTCTTATCTCTATTTTAGGGATTTGTGGACCATTGCATTCGAGGACATAATACTTGGCGTTATCACTAAAAATAGCGCTATTATAGAGGCATTGATTGCCTAAATCACAAGTAAGACAATTGGCTTTGGTTTTGGTTCTGGTGCTCGTAATTAACACTTTGAATATATGTCGTTCTCCCGGTTTTTCGGGTAAAGTCGATGCATAATAAAGATATTGCTTTCCAGTCAACGGATCGCGACTTATTGCAAGAATTTTTAGTGTATCGGAGAGACCTTCGGTTATGAATTGTCGATCGCCTGTCTTTACAAATGATTGATTCAATATCTTTATGACAAAAATACTTCATTATTACCAGAGTTAAGACCCGTGCGATGTGTCGATAGCCTTCTTTAGTATCTCTATTTGGCAAACGTATAAAATATTCTGTGTCTGTGAATAGAGGGCTGTCATCCATATCTACCCAACCATTTCTACTAATTTCTTCATAATTCTAATCATAATTTTAAAAAAGATATAAATTATTTGATTTTGTTATGAATAGAGTGACTGACTTTAGTACAATTCCAGTCATTTCTTTGCGAACAAAAGCTTATAACTGAATAGTTTTGAATTCTCTTAAGCCAAGTGACAGATATCTCTTGACTGTTGATCCACGAAATGCTCGTAAAATAGTGTTCCCTTTATTTGAATAAATTTAAAATTAATATAAAAATGGATTAATTTTATAGCGAATTGTTTTTCAAATGAGTTCATTAGTTTTTGTATATAATAGAAAAGGTGTAAAGAATATAAGACTCACTCCTTTATAATTTCTTTTGGTTCAATTAATTGGTTTAGTTGTGTTGAAGGCTCTGATAAGTCGAGGTTTGCTATCATTAATTTAAAGGTAGGATTGTTTCGACCCGCCTTTTGGGCAGAAATTGAAATTTTCAGAATTAGATGCAATCGATTGAATTTTGTATTACTTTTGGATATCTTATTCTTATAGTTTGTGAGTAGAGATTAGATGAGTCTATTGCTGATCCATACCAGGGGTATTGCATTACATCGATCTGACTGTCATTAAATGAAGCAAAACATAGTTTTGAACCGTCGGGTGACCACCAAATGGCGTTATTCGATGACAGTATTTCCTCTTCATATACCCAATCAGGGATTCCATTAAAAATGTCATTTTGGTCGCCTCTGACGACAAGTTTGGTGTTATTGTCCATGGCACTTTCTTTGTAATATATTGTATTTTTCACTATAAAAATGAGTTGTGAACTGTTGGGTTTGGGTCCCCAAACGGCAAATTGCAGATCACTTTCCGTTTTATCATTGGGTGGAGTTATGAGAAATGTCTCTCTGGTATTACATTACAATAATTGGTTAAAACGATTAATAATTTAAAATATATTTTCGAGTAAACATAAAAAACATAATAATTGAAGACTCACTCGGTCTCAATGTTATAAATTTTATGGTTTGCGATATAAGTGTGTCTAAAGATCTATAAAAACAATGACTTTTAGTTTCAGAAAATCAATGAATTCAATGATAATAATATATAAATTTATATTTAAAAATTTGAAAAGATATGAAAAATCTTACTTTTTTCATATCATAAACTAGTAATAAATATTTTCGATCCGAAGAAAGAGAGTATTTCTGTACATTATTTTGTCTCTAAATTCAATTCAAATCAAAAAACAAGATTTGAGAACATTTTTAAAGTAAATGAAAGTATTAAATACTCACAAAAACCAGATTATGGACCAATACTTTTGGTTGGAGTCCTGAGTCTAAATCTAAAAGAACTAGATTTCCTGAAATGTCTCGGTAAATTAATTCATGGTCACTAATCCAGGAACCATTAAAACTAGAAGGAGAGAAAGCCCCTTGCAAAACCTGATCCAATTTTAACTTTTCTTTGTCTGCTTTTACTTCAAATTTACCTAAAAATAAGAAAATTATAGAAAACAATTCCTAAACGACTTCTTTATTACTTTGAATTTCAGGGTTTATTAAAACGACCGAAGAGGCGATGGCCCCACAAATGGCCAATATTACCATCACTGCAATTGTCATTCCTTTCCAATTGTTACTATTTATGTCTACAACTGGTAATTCCTTATAAAAACGAATCAATAAATCAATAAAATATCACATTTATGTCAATCAAAGTTAAGATAAACGAAAACGAAATACACTTATCCTTTGATTAATAATGACATAAAGAAACAGTTATTCACAATCACTATTGTCTGCTAACTTTTCCCTAACCATTAGTTTTAATTGACAAATGAATGCTTTTGTAAACTTATATGACTTGTCGTTCAACAAAACTTTTTAAGTATTAATGCAACGCTTTTCTGAAAAACCAAAAAATTTTAAACAAATTATCTCTTATTTTGAATAATAAAATTAACATAAATTTAGGTCTCATTTAAAAGGTTTTAATATATTATTTGAAAAATGTTTAAAAATTTTTATTAGAAATTTTATTGTTTTTTTTAAATTTTATAAAATGTTAATTCATTTTATTAGAGCTTTACATAAATCATATGATAATCTTCTGATTATATCGAATAATTAATTAATAAAAGGGATGAGTAATCGGTATATATTAATGTATTTTTGAATTTTTAAGAGACATTTAACTCGTTTAACGTTTAATAAAATATTAAGGAAATCCCACTTTGAGTTAAACATTACAATTAATGTCATTTTGAAAACAAAGAATTTTATGAAACTCTTAAGAGTTATCCCATCGTAGTGTCGACCCCGGGTTTAAATATTTGTTGAAAAATCATTCATTTAATTAGTTCAATGTTAGGTTTAATGTGTACTGAATTTCTCTAGTGTTTATGGACTCAACCCTTTGGTCATATCAACTCTTCAGTCATGATATGGGTAAATACTTTGGGAAATTCCCACCAATTAATCATAAGTTGTCGTTTAGATAACCTTTGCATATGTGAAAACCCATATTTTATTTTTTCGGATATTTTATAATCAATTTTATATAATTTGCATTCAAATATTTTTTGTACTCAGTTTTCAAAGTGTCCTCAATATTCAGATTTTAATCGGAATTTTGATCCATTGGTTAATCTTTTAATTAAGGTTTAAATTTAATGAAATAAAGTTAAACTCTTTATTTGAGTTTTCTTAAGTACTGTTGAACACAGTCTTCATTGAAGTATAACGTCTTTAAACTATATTTTCATTACATTTAATGGAAAAAAAGTTTGAAAAACTTATTTATTTTTATTAACTTTTATTTATATTACTATTACTTTTTTTAATTAATTTGATTGTATTAATTGAATGTTAAAAAAGTGAAGACAAATAATATTTTGTTTACATTTTATTAATAACTAAAGTGTTATTTTGAATGAAGTTTTGTTTGAGTGAAAGACATCTAAAGTGGAAGACATTTCCTTAAGGGTTGGATTGTATCGCTATTTCGTACAAATTAAAAGATGCTGACGGAGTGAACATCTGTTGGGACAATGGCTCAAATGTCTCATCGGAATCAATGGTCAGAACAAACATTTATTATTCTTATAGTTTTTAAGTGCAAACCCTTTAAATTCGTTGGCATCACATAAGTTGAGCCGTTAATGAATACATTACTTATTATTACTAAAGGAAATTGAGGTCATTTATCTTTTGTTTGCAAATGAAATCACTAATTGTGAAAAGTGATGAGCGTTTCCTCAATGCCTCTAATTTTGATTAATTCCGAGAAATGACTGATAATTATTAAATGAATCGAATTCAAAGTAAATTCAAATATTCAGTGATTATTGTTTGCTAACTTTGTTTACTAATAATTTGCTCATTAGTGTTGTATTTGATCAAGGTAATGCTTATCCTAGTGATTATCTCATTATCTATAATTTTAGAAATAAGTGAAAGTGCCTCTAAAATAATTGTAATTAGATTCGAGGTCAACTCTTCATAAAGATTTAAATGACCAAGGTAATGAATTGATAACTTTTTGAAGGAAAATCATTGAAAATCTCAATTTGAATTACTTTTAATTTTTTTCAAACTATTGTATTTCACATAACATTTGTTTTTTAAGTACAATATTTTATAATTAGATGTCTCGGTCTCTAAATTCCGAATCCTAAAACTCCGAATCACATAAATCCAAAATTAAAAAAAAAGAAGTTTTATTTAACATAAATACTAAACTTATTGACCGAAAAAAATTATAACATTACCTAACCTTAACAAATAAAAATAACTAACTTCTAAATTATATCGAATAAATTATTATCAAGTAGACTTAATTTTGAAAGTTTTTTTTAATTTAAAGAAATTTAAAGAGAAAAGGGATATTTATCTTTTTTCGGATAAATGGGACATAAATTTCCAGGAATTATGGAATTCGGAGGTTTAGGATTCGGAATGTGAGGGTTGAGAATACCCTTAATATAATATTAATAATATGTTTAATGTGATTAAAATGTTCTCTTAGAAGATTAGAATTTATTTTAAGAACAAAAAAATTATGAAGTGAAGCATAAGTTGATTCAACATTTATTTTAATGTAATCGCAATCCTTTTATTTGAATAAATTAGAAAACATAAGAAGAATCCGATTATGAGATTAACAAAGAGTTCGGCGAATAGTTTTGTTTCAGTTCTCAAACTCATGAATCCAATGAAAGAAATGTTGCATTTCTTTGTTATTATCGCAAATCTATTTAATTTTATAGAATTTTTGGCTAAACTAACAAAAAATGATTAACCCTTCAATTCAATGGATTTGAATTCATTCAGTGATTTTCAAAGAAAGTGAAATATCCATTAATGTAGTGAAAAGACATTTGTCTAAACATTTCAAAACAGAAGAATTTATATTTCTTTCATAAAATAATACTCTTGTAATGATTATAATAAAATATTCTTATAGTTGTTATAATAGTAACATATTTTATATAATAAGTCTTTTGAATCTCTTATTTATTTGTTTAGTGACATTGATATACAAAAATACGTTTATTTATGTATTTTTTAAAAGAATATATGGAATGGATTGCAAAAAATGAGTATAAACTTACTGTTAGTCATTATTAATCAGGGGTGTTAATCAGGGGTATTCCAAAATACCCCCTAAGATCGAAAAATTGGTAAAATACCCTTCCCCAGTCGAGCGCTCGAACAATAGAAAGGGCGGGGTTTTAAAAATACCCCCCTGAGAGAAAAAATGGGCAAAATACTCCCCCTGAGAGCAAAAATGGGCGAAATACTCCCCATGAGAGCAAAAATGGGCAAAATACTCCCCATGAGAGCAAAAATGGGCGAAATACTCCCCCTGAGAGCAAAAATGGGCGAAATACTCCCCATGAGAGCAAAAATGGGCAAAATACTCCCCTGAGATCGCGGACCTTTAACATCCCTGTTATTAATGATTCATTAAAAAGCTTTAATTTAGGTTTTAACAAGCTTATTTCAAACTAAATTAAATAATTAAGCATTTAAAATGGAGGAAATAATACTGTTCCTCAACTCATGAATTAGCAAGCAAAAATGTAGCCTCTAGCATATATGAAAATTAACTTGTAGATTAGTAAAACAAAGAAAATTATAGCTTGTTTATAAATAATTTATTTGATGAACTGTATTATAATTTCTCCAAATTAGATTTTAAATGGTTAAATTTAGTTTAAAATAAGTTTGTTACATCATAACTTAAAATTTTTTAGTATCTAGGCTTTTTTATAAGTTTATAATCAATTTAGTGTATTGAAAGTAACACCTGGATAATTCTCTTTTTCTCTCGTCGAGAGAAAATCGATTGAAAAATTTCATGAAATTTAAATTTTGCGCTGAAATTAAATCCTTTTATTTTATCATTTCTTTATCTTAAAATAAAGATATAAAAGCACTTAAATAAAAATCATTTTAATGTATCGGTGGATAAAATCTTTTTTTTTTTTCATTATAATCTGATTTAACTTGCTTGTTTTCTAATACAACATCTATAATTCACTGATCAAAATTCAGTTTCTATGAAAACCTATTGAAAATAAATTTATATTTGTTTTAAATTATATTAATTATAAAATAAAATTAGTACTAAACAATCAAAAGAATAGACATCCCTTAATGTTTTATAACAAATTTTATTAATATTTTTTAAAATCTAAATCAAATTAAAACCAAACAATACTGAAGATGACTTTTGAATAAATGATAATAAAAAATATAGAAAACAAAACTAAATATATATAAGTTATATATATGAAAGTTATAGTTATATATAAGTTATTTATATATAATATATATATAAATAGTAAGTAGATTTGCGATATATATATAGAAGAATATATAGGAAAACTCGTAACTTTTCGTAAAACAAATGAATGTTTTTTAGATAATATTTTCAAAAAGCGGCTGAAAATGCATTTTTCATATGACCTGAAGCTGACGTTCGATATATTTTATTATATCTTTATTTCAACTTTTGTTCGGATCCTTTTTTTTGCAAAATTGCTTTCATTTCTTAATAAGCGTTTCTAATATTGAGATGTATTAAGAATAATAAATTGACAACTTTTAGTTACCTTATTGTTACCTATTATTGATTTTCATTACAAATTAGTTAAAAATAATAACAAAGACTTAAAAATTTAAATAACAAAGATTTCATTTTAACATTTTTTCAAAGAAACATTTTAAGTCCATTTGTTTAAATCAAGTTTTGTAACAAAAAAAATGTAAATTTTTCTTTTATTGAATAATTGAAATCACTTTCCGTTAAAAAACAAAGAATAAGATTAGAGTCGAAGTCTTCTTAGGAAAACAAATTTTTTTAGAAATCAATTTTTAGAGGTTTTGAAAGTCTATATAAAGGCTTTTCTACTGATTTTAAAGTCGAAAAAAATGTACTTTTTTTGTTACAAATCGGATACATTATATAGCAAACAATGTTTAAAACAAATCTAAAATCAGCCAAAAAGCCATTTATACATATATTTACATTATATATGTATAGTAATAATATAACCAAATTGTAAGATCAGAAAGTCTACAAAATCTAATATAAATTATTAAAGTGAAACCTAACAAACCTCGAGCATAAATTTATTGTAGATTATTAAGCTAAAAATTCATCTAGAGTAAAACTCTTATCGATCCCTTATTTGAATTTATTGAAGAATTTTCTATTGTATTCTATTCTTGTTCTGTTATAATAAGTCAATTACAATAACTCTAACTTTAGCTTATATGCAATATTCAGGGCATATATAAAACGAAAATATAAAAACTAAAAGATTCCACTTTTGTTTAAGAGAATTGTTAGTATTCACTAAATTTCAGTCACAACTAGTTATTCAAATGATTGATCGGTTTTATCACATTTTGAGGGCTTTAAAGATTTATATATTTTAAATATAAGGATTAGTCAAAAACCTTGTTTAGAAACCATCATAAAAACAATTTGTCTTATTTTGATACTTTTCCAGTCAATGTAGAGCTTAAACTTGACAAAGTTTTTGCAATATATTAACAATATATTGCATTATATAGTGTTTCTCTTTTGTTTTTCCCTCACTTCTATTAATTCCCATGAGTTTCAATTAGTGCTCAATAAAAGCAATATTTTCGTACTGCAAGAAGAGGTCTCATCGACTAAAACTAATAGAAACGGAATAATGAAAAAAAAGAATAAAAACAAAAGATGAGAACTAAATGTTGTTAATATAAACTGTTTATATACTGACTATACTAACTGGATAATACTGATTAAGAAAATTAAAATATTTATAACACTTTAAAAATGTTATTTTAAAAAGATTTTTTCTAAAAAAATATAATCATTTGGACATGATAATATTTATTTAATCTCCTCTATTTATGTCGTCTATTTTATATCACCTATTCAAATTTTACTTTAATGGAAACTGATTTTTATATGAACAAGATAACTTATAAGTTATAACTAATGCAATATATTTTCGTTTGAACTTATGAGGGTTTGAATATACAGTAATTCAAAGATCAAAGAATTTTTACATTACTTTTATCAGGGATATTAAAAGTACTCGATCTTAGGGGATGTCAGGGGAGGGTATTTTGGTTTCGGATCAGGGGGTATTTTCAAAAATAACCTAAATACGACTAAAAACACCATTTTTTGATGCAAATCAGACTTATTCCGATCAAAGAATCATGTTTAAATTATTAGAAATGTGTAATTTTTAAATTTTGGTAAAAAATTTCAATTTTGTTTTGTTACAGTTCTTGAAATTATATTATCTCTTCTAATATTATAGTCTTAAAATGATATGATTACTCAATAAAATACATTTCAATTCACTTTTTTGTGTAAAATAGTAAAAAAAATTCTTAATTTTTCTCAAAACTTGAAAAATGCGAGACGCGCGCGAAGGGGGGATTTTGAAATACCCCTCCTTTTTAACATCACTGCTTTTATGTTTGTAAGCAATGGTTAGTCGAGGTTTTACTTAAAACAAACATTGATTAACGATACGATCTTTCATTTAAAAAGAGCTAAAAAGTCACTTAATTAAGTGATGAAAGTTTGAGTAATGAACAAACTGTCCGTCTTTTATATAATGTTTTTCTATATCTTTCACTTTTATATCTTTGTTTATTCTTTTGACCAAAAGTGGAACAAATATTGTGGACAATATTTTCTTATTAGTGAATTGGGACCAATTCAACCATTTTATGAGATTTTAAGAAAAAAAAATATCAAAAACAGTCTTCATGGTTTCATATTTTTTTATGAAGTATTCAAATTAATAACTAATTTAATTAAATTTTAATTAATATTAAATAATAATATTTAAAATCAAATTTAAAGTTAACTTTAAAACAAGATTTGGTCGAAAAAACATAAAAAGAAATAAATTTATGAATAAATTTAACTTCTTTTTAGTATAAAACACATTAAAAACCTTAAGTTTGAGTAATGGGTTATTAATATTTAAGACACACTTTTAAAGTAAAAAGTATCTTCTTTTCAACACTATCGTGGATAGCCTTTCCATTGCTTATTAATAATTAATTTAACTGAAGATAGGCTTCAGATTAGTTATGAAATACATGTAAATGTATTTAATCTGAAAACGGTTGTCATGTAATTTCGTTTATAAAATGAGGGTTTTGACAAATTTTGTCAAATTTATACTAATTTGGATTTATTTTTAAATTATGAGATCTATTAGTAATAATTAAATTTAATATAAATGAATTCATATTAATTGGGAAAACTTTTGTTTAAAACTTGACTCACATTAACTTCTTTGAAATCTTCAATAGAACTGATGGGACTTTGATTGGGATGAATGTC
>JAQFZL010001208.1:0-11182 GCA_034695685.1 Galumna lanceata
ATGCCTAAATTTATTGCAAGATTCTATTTGGAACGTTTCCTATTTATAGCTCCAATATTTTATATCGTCTTATTCTCAATAATATTTACGACAAAATTTCTTTCAAACGATTATATAATTGAAAATAACTTAACAAAAGTCTGTTCCGATTCTGTGTTTCCTCACCTATTCTTTTATTGGAATTTAGTTGAAACGAAAGAACCGGTTTGTTTTGTTTTGAAAAATTGTTGACAAAAATACTTTTTTTACTTATATTTCAATTATATAATAATAATATTATTTATATTATACACTTTACTGCCGATATAATCACTACACCATATAGTCATTTTTTCTTTATTATCAACCAATTTTTTAGTCCCAATACACTTCAATAGACCTCAATGTTAAAAATACTCGCTTATAATCAACTCCTTTATAATCAATAAACCTCTATAATCATAGTTATGTTTAGGTCATTCTAACAGAAAACTTCACTGAAACCTATCCATTATAATCAACAATAAATTTTCAAACTGTAAAACAAAACAGTTATACCAAAAAAAAGTATAGTGGGTATTATAGTGCATCATATGAACCTTTGATAGAAGTCATTGAAAAACTTAAATCAATTAATTAGTTAACACAAGTGATAGTTAACACAATTGATTATGAAATACACTAAAGTCATACCTTTTGTGCTATGGTTTTAAGGATAACTTAACTAAACTCATTAGTTAACTCAAGTCATACTTTACTCAAATGCTAAATGACTGTATAACTATATACACGATAAGAATGTTTATTAATCCCAGGAAAATATCTTTGACCTTCACTGTTAACCACATTCATTTGAATTCGAAACTATAACATTAGGATATTTAAAACAACTAATATTTTTTTTTTTCAAATTAGTGTCAAGGTGATTACTATACAATGCCTGTTTTAATGCAATTGATATTAATCACACCATTGATTATAATTGCTTTGAGAAGGTAAAAACCAATTAGGAAAACACCTCATTAATATACTTAATATTTGACGCTCTATTCATAGGAATTTGCGAATTGGAGTATATTTGGTGATATTCTTGAATATTATCGCTATTTATATGAATTTTATAACATTTTATTCTAACAAATTTTCCTACAATTCATTCATTGAAAATGTGAATAAAGCAATATTTATTAGAGTCAAATATTTTACAGTATTGTAAGTATTTAAAATCAAATTAACCAAGATCAAAATTTTAATGCATATATTTAAACATTTCTTTTTTTTCAGTAATACCATAATGTCGTAAGTAATGAACAATTTTTATCAAATATTTAAATCAACAATATTTCAGAAATCCTGAGACTTTCAACGGAGCAATTCATAGACAAACATTTCACTGGATATCCGCTTATATGAATGGAATACTTTTTGCATACCTTTTGGAATATAATTTTATTGTAAAGTTTTACAAGAGCAAAATCACCAAAATAATCGTTTATCTTTTATCAATCACCATGGTGGTTTTCCCTTTGGGTTTCCTAATATTTGATGTAACAAAAACTGATTCTATTATTTTCACATCAATTGAATCTAGCTTATATCCTTTAATTGCATCATTTGTGTCGGCTTATCATATAACTTATCTTGCTCAAAGTAATACAAAATTAAGCTCTTTTATTAGATCAGGCTTTTGGAAACCCTTCCGAATGTCATTATATATGACTTATTTGATTAATACCGTTATAGCGATTTCATTTTCTGATATAATGGGTATTACATCACAAACAGATGTATTTTATAGAGTAATTTTATCTTTGATTTATTTTCCCATTTATGTGATGATAACTTATTTTATATCAATGATATTAACCCTAATATTTGAAATTCCGTTGAAGAACTTGAGTAATATTTTAAGTAATAAGTTGTTTGATGACAAAATTAAAACCGAGTAATTGATATGAAAGTTTAATTACGAAAAAAGTTCTCCAATTAAAGATTTTACCCTAGAATTTGTGAGAAAAAGAATAAATTTCTCTCAATTGGAGGACATTTTTAATTATTTTCCGTAAAATTTTTCTAATAATGCTTTTAAAAATTAAGGAAATTTTTTCAAATAAAATGCATTTTCTCTCTTAAAAAAAGTTGAACTCATTTATTGAAAAATTCAAAATATACTTTTAAAGTTGAATAAAAGTTCTTATTGAAAGCTCTTGAGTTTCTACTGTTGAATTCAGAATTAATAGCTAATTTGTTTGAGTAATTTTTTTGCTGATGTCTTACTCTTTGATTAATTATTACCAAGAATAAATAGAAAATTAGACATTTAAAGGAATGCCATTAATTGCTGAAAATATCACTTTGAAATACATTAAATATCTCACAAATATTATGTTATAATTTATAATTTATAACTTATAATAAGTACAGTACATCCTCGATTTAACCAAGTTGGCGGTGCTATGAAAAATATCTAGCTAAATCGAATTCTGGTTAAATAGAAATTAATGAATTTATACTAAAATATAACAATAAGCTATATTTAAAGTTAGATAATTTTTTCATTAGTAAAATATTGCTCTCAATCAGTGGTTTTTTAATTGTTTTTGTTTTAAATTTAATTTTCATTTAATTTAAAAATTTTGGGTCACAATAAATACTTAAGAAAAATTATATTAAGAGTTATAAAACCATTCCATACCTTAGTTTGTTTCTTAAATTTGTAGCCATGTACCAATGTGGTAGCCCTCGAGATTAATATTTTTTTTAATATTGCTAATATATAACACATTTATTAGAATATTTTAAATAACAAATTCAAAATACAGTTGATTGGATCTCGCTTTGTGAATTTCCCTTATATATTAACAAGGTATATCAACCCTTGAAGGTATTAACATTATTGAAATTATAAAATATCAGTTATCAAAACATATTTAATATAATGTAATATTATAAGATATAATTATATCATATATTATAAATTAATAATTATTTATTCATATGAGAAAAACGATTTTCGATTAGAAATATAAATTAAAAGCAAGAAATTTATGAAAAGAAAACATTTTACTTAAAAATTTGAATTTATAATTTAGAATATCTGTAATTCAAAACAATTTGTCACTTTTTCTACTTGATACTTTTTGATGACATTTTAAAATAATATTTTTTTTTCACGAATTCAAAAAAATCTATTTTTGTCGAAATTTCAAATATTTCAGATTATGGTCTGAAAAGGTTTGAAAGGTAAGTTTCATGACTATACTTACATTGTGATTATTCCTTTGTTTTCCAATGAAAATAAATAACTAAACAAAATTTTTATAAATATTCGTTTAATTTAATAAAACTTCAAATTTTCTCAAAACTTAGTAAATCCTAACCTACCAGCTAAAACTACCAGGGGTAGAGTGACCATAACTCCTTTATTACAAAGGATTTTCCTCTATTCAGGGGTTTGATCCTTTATTTGGAGGGCTTCCTTTATTTCCTTTATTTGAAAAATCAGAAAAAAAACAAAAAATATCCGAAAACGAAGAATGGTTCACATATTTTGAGTTTTATGATACAGAAAATGGTATTTTATTAAAACCTATTTTCAATACTAAATATATTTGCGATAAAAATTATTTTAATTATTGTATAAAACTTTTTAATTCACTACCAATTAATTTGAGAAAAAGTGTTAATGAAAAACACTATAACAAAAATAATTGGATATCTGTAAAGTATTGATTTTAAATTATTTTATGTTTATAACTCGTTATGTGAACATTGCTTAAAGCTAAATAAAATTATTAATATTATTATTATATGAAGAATATATGGACCGATCAAAGAAATCAAATGTCAATCAATTCAATTAAAGCCGAAATATGTATTAAAAATAACTTTAATATTGACTGTTTGGAATTCAAAAACTTTGTAAAGCATAATGAAAATCTAAACAAATCTTTTAAATCTGCTGAAAAATACAATTATATGAATAAATAATTCCATTTTAAGGCAAAACAATTATCCTTTTTTCCATCCTTTTTTTGAAGAAAAATTTCCTTCATTATCCTCTATTTTTATGCATAAAATGTCCCACTTTCCTCTATTCGCATTTTGGGATATGGTCACCTTACCCTTTGGTGAAAATTCATTTTCTGATTAATACTTTCAAAATTTTAAATAAAAACTACAGTTGAAAAACTGAAAAATATGAATTAAATTTTTATTGAAATCTTTTTTTTGTTAACTATCACTTATTACAAACTATGAATTTTCAAAGTCATCAAAATCGAAATGATTTTCTTATGAGCTCACCACGATTCTCGCTGGAGGTCGTCAAGCTTACATGTTGTCTTTTGTAAAATTATACTACTTCATCATCCAAATTGTATGACAAAAATCACTTTTTTAATGATGTCAAATAAATTTTCTTTTTTCGAAATCTGTTTAAACCAGCGTATTCATAAAAAGTATGGAAATGTGTATGAAGAATAAGCTTGACTTGCATGATGACAAATACGTCAAACTTTCATTTGACTTCTTTTCAAAATTTAGATATTTTTCATAATTTTTTCAGAATAACCCTGATTAATTTTTAAACATAGATTTATGAATAACATTAAAACAGATAACAATGACTAACGTATTTAAAATTACTCATTTTTTAAAACAAATCTGAATCTTTTGTTAATTGAAAAAATAATAGAATGAGTCGAAAATTTAACATTGAAATATTTATGAAGAAACCCAGCACGTTCTCTTTAGAAGCTTCAGAATTTTTTTTCGATATCTTTATTGAAAACCTTGGTTTAAACATATCATATATTTTTCATCATTTCACTTAAATCAAAATAGTTTTTTTAAGAAAAAAACTTTAGTTAAAGATTAGTTTTAACAAAGTTTATAATTATTTTTATTTCTATGAAAAAATAAAATTATAAAAGGTTTGAAATTTCCTATGTTTTGATCCTATAATTAATTTATGCTCAATATATCTGTTAATTTCAAATGAAACCTATCCTTTGATGCTATGCTTATCACATGAAATGTTGCTTCACTTTTTTGAAATAATTTTTACTCATGATCTAAGTATGTTTACCTCAAATGTAGCTTCCTCTCTCTATTTTACATATTCTGAGTTTGGCATAAATGGAAGAGTTTGATTATCATGAATCATTTACTTTGAATTGTTATTTTATCGACTATTATATAAAAAATTAACGGTATAATTTATGCTAGTTTACTTAAAAATAAAGGATTAAATTAATTTCTTACTTTTCCTATATTGTTGATAGTGAATAATATTTCAATACCGTTATCGGGTAAAAATATAAATTTAATATATTATGAAATTTTATTCAACAAATTTTAATACAAATCATTTATTAAACCAATTATCTATTCTATTGAAAGTTAATAGAAAAAGATTTCAAAAAAATTGATTCAAATTTTGAATTTTTTAAACTGTAGTTTTTAATCGAATTTTTAAAAATATTGATAATAAAATATTATTTTAAAGAATGCCTAACACAACTGCCCCGATATTATGTAGTATCACTCATTTAGGTTTTAAATGTATAAATAATATATTTAAATAAATCATTTCAATCCTTTTGTTGAAATTAGAAATATATGTTATCTATTCATGATAAACAACAAAAATATATCTAATATTTTCATTATTCAACCAAAGATTCATAAAATTGAATGAGAAATGAAGTAAATAACGATAACATTTTTCCAAATCAAATTAATTTATTATATTTCAATGATGGATTATTAAAAATTTATTAAAACATTCAAATAATCAGCAAACGGTAAATTTAAATCCTTACTATATATGAAGGAAATTTAAGGATTTTGTCTGTTTGGCTGTCTGTCTGACTGTCTGTGTGTCTGTCACAAACCACTAGAAGACATAAAGGGAATGATTGAGTTTGTGAGTGAGTGAGAGAGAGTGAGATAGAGTGAGTTAGAGAGAAAAAGAAAGAGAGTGTAAGAGAGTGAGTGAAGGAGTGAGAGAGTGGGGGAGTTAGAGAGAATGAGAGTGAGAGAGAAAAAGAAAGAGAGTGAATGAGAGAGTTAGTAAGTCAGAGAGAGTGAGAGAGAGAAAGAGAAAAAGAGAGAAAGTGTAAGAGAGAGAGTGAGAGAGAGTGAGTTAGAGAGAGTGAGAGAGAAAAGAAAGATAAAGAGAGAGTGTGAGAGAGAGGGTGATAGAGAGTGAGTGAGTTAAAGAGGGTGAAAGAGAGAAAAAGAAGAGAAAGAGAGAGAGTGAGTGAGTTGGAGAGAGAAAGAGAAAGAGTAAGAGAAAGAGAGAGAGTGTGAGAGTGAGTGAGTTAGAGAGAGTGAGAGAGAAAAGAGAGAAATTTAATATTGAGTTTAAAATTATTGAAATTTTCGGCCCAAAATCTGGTCTCTGTAGGGAAACCTTCCGTTTTCTTTAATTATATTGAAGTGGTGTTGAGCCCAATAAATGTGTTGAGGATTTCCCGTTTCTTTAGCCAATTGAACGCACTTTTCCTGATCTTCAATACTTTCCGAGTGATTGAGTTGTAAATAAACAAAACTTTGAAGAATATTTTCGGCAATTGTTTGTCCCAATCCTTTGAGATGAGAGTCTTAGCGAAAGTGAGTGCCTTCTTATCAGTTGAATACATTTCAGGTGTATTTCTATAAATGTTCCTGGGTACTTGATCTAACAGAATAATCAGTGCCAGTCCTCCTTCAGGACTAATTTCTGACCAATGGTCGAGTAGTCCATCCCTTGCCTTCTGGTAAAGATCTGCCAAATTATTTCTGACAAAATCATCGTCTGATGGACTACTTCCGTACCAAAACGACTTAACCTGCAAATAGTCTTCATTTGTCTTCGAACCGAACCAGAAATCAATGACTTTAATTATATCGTTTTCACTCATTTTTAAAGAATTTTCACAAATTCAAAAAAGAATTCAAAAAATTAAATTTATTTTAATATAATCTCAAAACTCAATCAATAATAATATAATATTAAAATTGTTTATTATTAGACAACTATAAACAGGGACAAAATATTATCAAGACAAAATTAATAAACTTAGCAAAAATTTTTATTGGACAGATACCTCGTTTATTATGAAATAGATTTCATTAGAAATCTAAATTGTTACAAGATCAGTTTCAATTACACTTTCAAAAAAATACTTATTTCAACGTAAAATATATATAAATATTAAAATAAATGTACTTGAATAATTTATTCCAGTTATTTTTTCAATAACATTAAGCATAGTTTCTTGAAATTACTGATAATACAATTTGATCGAGATTAAATGAAAAAGGTTTGTTTTTATAAGTTTTCATTATAACATTAACATATTTTTATTATTATGACGTCACATTATTTATAACCATGGTAACATCTCTAATAAGAATCAATATATTGATTGATAAAAAAATCAATATTTTTGTTGAACTTTGAATATTAAAATTTTTTCCAATAATTACAAAATGAGAAAAAAATATTCATTAATACTGTATTAATAATACATATAAAATATTTTTAAATTATTATGAATAAAACAATCTAGTAACTACAAGATTGCATCTTGCTCAGCCTCTTCTCTGAGTAAGAACAATGAGATTTTTCATTGTCATAACAGGTGTTCCACTGAAATACTCCAAACGGAAATTCGGTGAAAGTTTTAACTCAAAATTCTTGAATATTTTTGCGCAACAGATAAGCAATATATTAGTCGCAAACTTCTCTCCCACACAATGACGTCCACTGAATCCGAACGGCATAAAACTTGACTTTTTAAATGAGCAATCATAAAATCTATCTGGTTTGAATTCTTGAGGATCATGGTAGATTTCTGGGTTTCTATGAATAGGATTGACTGAAATCAAGATCTCAGTGCCGGCAGGAATTTTTATCCCTAAATAACCATGATTAATTTCAAACATTTTTATTACTTATTTTTACCTGATATTTGTGTGTCAGTCACAGACTTTCGGTAAAGCGTTGGCGGAACTGTTAAGCGAAGTGTTTCAGTAATGACGGCATTCAAGTACTTGAGTTCAAACAACTGTTCGTAAGAAAACTCTTTGATATCTTTGAGCTCTTCGTAAAGTCTTTGCTGACATTCTTTGTTTTTTGACGAATAATAGATTGTGTGACAAATGTTTGTCACAATATTATCAAAACCGGCCATATATAGGATCATTGCCTGTGCTATCATCTCATCCTTAGATAACTTATTTGAGTCAATCATTTGTTGTATGAAATCATTACTACTTTTGGCTAAAAATAAATATCAAAACATTTGAATTAAAGTATAAAATATTTAAATTAAAAACCATTTCATACATTCATTTGTTTTCTTTTCAGACATTATTTCCTCGAATAGTTTAACAAAGAATTGACGACATTCAGGGTTAAAGAATTCCATATGAAAGTATCTAGCTACTTTGGGAGCAACAATTGAAACAACTCTCTTGATGTCTGAATCTACACTCAATAACATTTTGGCGTATTTCACAATAGGCTCTTCACTACTTCTTTCCAAGGAATTTGTGTTAATACCAAACGCACACCCATTGATGATATCCATTACATAACTGCTTATTGTTTCGCGAATATCAAAGTCTTTCACTAAATATAAATTTTTTATGAGAAGGTTTGGGAAAGTGAGTGAGTGAGTAAGAGAGATAGAGAGAGAGAAAGAGAAACATACTTTCATTTGATGTAAGTTTGTTTATGAGTCTATCGGAGTGTTGAGAAACTGAACTCATCATAGTTTTCAATTTTGTTGAAGAGAAAGCGAGTGCCATAACTGAGTGAATCCTTTTATATTTAGGACTATAGGGAACAAATCCTAACATTTGATCATAAATTGGTCCGAAATGAAAGGGCCATCGAATAGGAAACACATTAAGCATTTGTGGGCTAACAATCTGTTCAATCATTTCAGAATCGCTGACAAAAAGTGTTCGTTTAAATAAACTGTTGATTATAAAAACATTTCCATATTTTCTATGCATTTCTTGACACCACTCATGAGATGGTGCTTTAAACCGATGGTAAGACTCTAACAGATTTGTTTGTTTGAGCCCTTGTCTCGACCAGAATGTTAGCCATCCATAAATGTAACTAAAAAGAAGTGTTTATGAATGAAAATGTATTAATGATTAAAAGCCATACATTAAACCAATTAAAATTGATATGATAATCAAAATCATAATAATAAGGCCAATAATTAAAATCCACCTTGGTAATAATATCAAATATCTAAATTTTATTAATTATTTCAGTTTGAAAGTTTAGTAAACCAGTCAACTTTCATAATAAAAAACATTCATATACTTTTTATATGAAACTTAATAAACAATGTTTTGGAAATATAGTAAATTATGAAAATGAAGAGCTGGGTATTCCTGACTTTTGTAAGGCATATAATTAGTGCACAGAATGAATAACACTTAATCCAAAAGATTTAACTTTTTTTAGTGAACACAAATATTAATTCAAATTAATAAAGTTCCTCAGCTTTATATAAAAAAAGTTATAGTTTAACTAATCTTAACAATATAAAAGTTAATTTTAGATACAAAATAAACTTGATTATTCAATCAATCAACCAATTTCCAATCCCCTTATCCTCTACGAGGGTCGGTGCACAGGCCGGCAATAGTTGTCGGCCAGATGTCACGACAGTTGGCCCTTTCACCTGCCCGGGAATAGTCAACCCCTACCCTCCGACCATCTAATGCTCGGTCTACCACGGGGTCGACTTCCGGTTATCTGAGCTGAGTAAACTTGCTGGGGTAGTCTACCCTGTGGCATTCTTAAGTTAAAAATCAATATGAATTTTCCAAGTTTACAAGAATTGAAAATATTAAACACTAGACAAACAACAATATTTAAAACAAAATCTCCAAATGAAGAAAAATAAAATCAATTAAATTAATTAATTAAATAAAAAACTATAACTAAAAATGAATAAAAAGTAATTTTCAAATAAACTATTTTTAGACAAAGATTTTAATTTCTTCATGAATTGATAGTCAAAACAATTGATTTATTAAAAAATATTATATAATTCTTATTAAATATTTTATATTTCAAATAAGATTTCATTATTTAAAAAGTTGTTTACTTGAATATTAAAAAATTATTACTTATATAAATGAAATTAACATAAAAATATTTTTGTTAAGTTTTAACTATACATTTAACATAAAAGATAAAATTTAATTGACATTTCAGTAAAATCTGTTAAATATTAAGCATGGCAAAAAGTCTCGATTTTTTCGGGGAGTTTATTCGAATTTTCCAGTTTTAGTGGGGGTATTTTTTATGAACCAAGCTCATTTTCATTGAACGAGTGGTAATTTAGGGGATATTTGCCAAATTTTCAATTAAGGAGTTATTCTGGAAGTCCCCTCTCTTGTTTGCTATATGCCATCTCGGATAACAAAACATATAAGATAAATTTTTTTTAATTAAATTTGTCTTAAAAAATCATTTCAATAGTTTTTTGTATTCATATTTAAAAATGACATTTCAATCTGTTTTAACTTAAATTTGATAAATATTTTAGTGAAATTCTGCCAAAATATGTTTTCAACTAAATTTGAAAGTTTTAAAAAAATTTTGAAAATAAATTAATAAAAAAATTATTTGAATATAAATAAAACAATAATTAAATTTTATACAAATAAATTGAGGCAAAAGTTAAAAAAAAATCTAAAGCTATTGTTGTGCTTTGTTTTTGAAATGTGATCACAGTGATGCTCATTAGAGGAAATATCCACTGATTCACAAAATCCGATGCCCCCTTTCTGAGCCAGTATATTTTTGTTAATATTTTTTCGAAAAATCACTATTTTTATAAAAATAGGAAAATCTTAGTCCATTTATACTATTCCAATTTGAATAATTTTAAGTTAAAATTATTCAGTTAAAGTCAGTTAAAATTTTTAACTAATATCGCAGAGGGGAAAAGTGAAACCTCCTGAGAGCTAAAAATTTTTTGTATAAAAATGCAATGAAAACTGACCCCTAATATAATTTCCGTATTTTTCAAGCTATAGGACCCCAAACAGATTTTTCTCGGATTCTCGAAATATTATAGTTTAATAATTTAGATCAACGCTTTTCAGGGAGCGATTTGAGAGCGACTTCTCAAGTTCAAATGAAACGTAAAGTGTGAGAGAATTTTGAGTAAAGTCA
>JAQFZL010001209.1:0-11181 GCA_034695685.1 Galumna lanceata
GAGATCGAGGTCTTTTGCCATCACTGCTAAATATCTAATTTTAATCAACTGATTGACAGTCAACAAAAGGTGAGCCCAACAAATATGAAGATTAAAATAATGGAATTTATTATCAACTTTTGGTAAACACAATATTTTGAAAAACTATAGGAATTATACGTAATTTATAATAAAAAATATTATTAAAATTAAATAATTAAAACTCGAAAATATTTTTAAAATAAAAAGAATAAAAAAATTGACTTAAATTCACATAAATTTTATTTCTATATTTTTGTTAAGAATTTTATCGAATAATATTTATAATAAAATGAGTGCTTTAATCAAATGTCAAACCAAATGAATTAATTATAATAACAATTATATAAAAAAATTATAAATTAAAGATAAGTTTCAAAAAATAGTGTATAAACCAATTAGTTTAGTGTTTGTTGTTTTGTTGGCCTCAGTTTCAAACTTTTCCTTTGTTTATGATTTAGTATTTCCTTGAACTTTGAAAACTCTTTCGGTGTTTTCGGAAATTCATCGATTGTTTGTTGTATTTCTTTTGTAGAAAATGTTTTCAATTTATTTAATGATTCGTCGAATACTCGTTTATATTCATTTCGATGACTTTCAGATAATGTAAGCAATTGTTTGATATCCTTTAAATCAAAATAAAAATTTAAAAACGAATTCAAAATTATCTAATAATCAATGAATCTATAGTTTTGAGATTCAAAGACTTTTGACTTTAATATTAATTCATATGAAATTATTTATATAAAAGTTATTCAATGATTGGTTTCGAGTAATAAATTGAAAATCAATTGAGTTTTTGGAAATAAAAACTGATAGTAAGAAGAGTTCAATAACCAAATGCAATGATTAAGAGTCGTCTTATGATTTTAAAAGAGATCCCAATTTTGATACTTTACTGAAGAATTAGCGCTAAACTAAAGATAATGCGGAACAGAATAAGACAAGTGATTGATTAAAGTGTCAAACGTTAAGGTTTTAAACTAGACTTATTGTCGAATAAAATTTGTTTTCCTCTCATTTTAAAGATATAAATATTTTGAATGAAAGCAATAAAATGTGAAAACATGTCTTACTTGCGATCCCTCGTAATTTAAAACTCCAATACAACTGATATAACCCTTCTTTTTGCAAATGAGGCCCAAATTCTTTCTGTTGAGAGTAAATACTATCGGAATCTCATTTTGTTGGCAAATAGTAGTAACAACTGAGAGATGATCGTCGAGTCCTCCTTTGCTCTCAATTTTTTCGATGTCGGGTGCGATCACTAAAAGTTTAATTTTGTTTATTTTTGCATATTTTGTCACTTCATTAAACCCAAAGCAAAGCCTTCTCTTCATCTTAGCTTTGATCGGATCCTTTGTATATAACCTGTCCTGAAATAAGACTAAATCACTTAATAAGTCGACCACTAATTTGTCGATTTCTAAAGACAATTGTTGGTCACAATATTCGCGATAACTTTTACTGTGGAGTAAAGTTTTATTCAGTTCTTCTAAACTAATTTCTTGGTTTATTTGTTCATTGGTTTCACCCTTTAAAGTCTTGTCGTGTTTTTCGTTTTTTATAATTTTCTTAAGAGTTGTCGGTTTCTTAGGTTTCGGTATTTCTCTTTCTTTACCTCTTTTTCTGGTCGGAGCCGAAGAGTCGAGTGAATTGTGTGGAACTGAAGACAATGTCTCTGTTTTTCGCCACTTTTTATTGTCTGCAATATTTGTATTCTTTCTGGAATTGGTCTCAATTTTAAGTTTTTCGATCACAAACTGTTCCAGAGTTAGAACCGATGGTTTGTTAGTCTTTGACAATGAATTTGTCTTTTCTGGAGATATTGTTGGTATTAGAGGTGGAATAATAATTGTGTCAACCCTTTCATTGTTGCCCTCATTTTTAATAATATTTTCAGGTTTGAATTCGGGTGCCTTTGGGTTAAGAGTTGTCCACTCCTTTCAACAAATAAATCTCTCATTAAATTCAGTTTCAAAACAAAGTTTTTTAAAATTTTATTATCACTAAATTCTTAAAATTAAAGGTATATTAAGACTTAATAATAATAATAATAAAGTTATGAATTATTAATTGTTTTTGAATTGGAGTCAAATATTCTTATTTTTATAAAAATAAATTTATTAATAAATTTAAATAACATTATTTAAACCGATTTTTATTAATAAATTAATACTCACTAATGGACCGATTCTTAACATTTCAACAAATCTTCTTTTAAGTTCTAATTTAATATTCAATTAATTAACAATAATTTTACGGAAATTAATATTTATTTAATTAATAATTACTATTATTTAATACACTTTATTATTATAAAACAAAAATGAATGCAATAAATATATTATTGACGTTAAAACTAAACATTAGTTCCCTTTAAATAAAAAGTCATATAAATTATAGAAAATTTCGCTTTTATTGAATTCTTTTCTCATATATTTTGTAGACGTATTTTATGGAAAACAGTTTGTCTGTAAACAAATGCTTTAAGTATTTAAAAGTTTTAAATCAAAACTAATATTTAAATATGGCTTTACTTTCGATAAAATCGTGTTTAAAAACTAAATTTTGTTTAAATTTTAACAAAAGTCTTGTCATTTCTGAACGAGGATTAAGAGGTCGTATCAGATCCGAGTCTATTATTCCTTCAGATAATAAATCAAATGAAGAAAATAATGACTACGAGTTGGACACTAAAAACACCGGTTTTTCATTTGAAAGACAAGAGAATCAAAGGAAAACATTTCCTAATTATGAAACTTCTAAAGTACCACAAAGTTATTCTTTTGATAAATATGATCGAGGATATAATAAAGGATATGATCGAGGACATAATCGGGGATATGAGCAAGAATATGATGAAACACAATTCAAAAGTCAATCTCAATTCAATCACAAATCATATCAACAAAACTATGATAAAAAGGAAAGGTTTTCAAATAATCGACAGTTTAGACAAAATCCAAATTTTGAATCAAATGATAACTATTATGAAAGAGACAAAAGTTATCAAAATTTTAATCAAAAGAATTACAAACAAAACGATTATTTTGATAATCGGATGCAAAGAAACCAAAGATATGATTCTTTTGATAAAAGAAACCGATATAACGATAGAAAACAATCGGAAGAGTTTAGAAAATTTAAAAATAAGAATTGGATTAACCAAATGTCAACTGAAGACAACGCCATTTATAGTGAGACCAAACAATTTGATTTCGATGAACAGAAACCGCGATTCAGTCGATTAAGAGAACAAGAAATCTATGAAAACAAAAGAATGAAAAGAAATCAGAAATTTAATGACAATTTGTCCGAAACTTCTTTAGATTTTGAAGTGAAGGACACAGAAGTTGAAGCAAATGAAGAGAATCTGAAGAAACAAAGAGATAAGATTCCTCTTCCATATAAAGTGACGGAAGAAAATCGGTTTGAAATACTGAACCAAATCGTGACGCCATTACATCTGAAACCGTATGAAATCCAACTAAACATTAAATATAGAAATCAATCGGAAGTACTCAGAAAATTGGCTAAAAAGATGAAATCAGTCAATTGTTCCATTGTTTGCGACGCAAGAGGTCTTCCCTGTCCTCTAGAATTAGTAAAACCGTCCCCCATAACAGAACGTTATAGAAATAAGGATGAATTCAGTATTTGGCCCGGAGTAGACGGATTTAACAAAACTCTTGGCTTTTTCATCGGTCAGCCATCAATTCACGAGAATGTGGTTTGTGTAGAACCGGATCACATAAATGTCAGCAAAGAATCCCATTTAAGTATCGCCAAAAAGTTTCAGAATTACTTAAGAGACGTGAGTCCATACGACTCCTGTCAAAATTACGGCGAAGGCGGCAATTGGAGGCGTTTCCATATCCGTTCTAATGATTTGGGCCATCATATGATCAGTGCTATAATGCATCCCCAAGAGTTGACTCAACAACAATTAGATGAAGAAATGCAAAGATATCGTCAATATTTCGAAAGCGATGAACGCATCACTTCTATGTATTTTCAGGGGTCCCGACACACAAGACTTAGTAATGAAAGGGAACCTTATATTCATCTCTTGGGTGATAAAACTATAACTGAAACCCTTTCCGATAACAAATTCATAATATCTGTGGACTCATTCTTTCAAATCAATACCAGCGCTGCACACGTTTTGTATCGAAACGTAATGTCAGAATTGAATGCTTCGCGAAATACTACTGTTTTGGATATCTGTTGCGGAACCGGTACTTTGGCCACACTTTTAGCACCAGATGTTTGCCGCGTTATTGGAATCGATTCTTCGGCGTCGGCTATCAGTGATGCGCAGAAAAATGCTGCTCTAAATGATATAAAAAATGCCACTTTTATCACCGGTTCCGTCGAACAAAAGCTACCTCAACTTATGGATGAGTTATATTCACAGGACATCGTAGTTGTGGCCAACCCTACCAGAGCTGGTCTCCACTCCAGTGTTATAAATACTTTACGAGAAATGAAATTTATTCGAAAAGTAGTCTACGTTTCGTGTAAACCAGAGGGTAATGCCTTTAAGAATTTTATTCATTTGTGTATTCCCTCAAATCGGCAAAACCAACATTTAGGTCAGTCTTTCCTACCAACGAATGCAATTCCTGTTGATTTGTTTCCGCACACAAATCATTGCGAACTAATTCTAACATTTGAAAGGTTTTAAGTTTCGTTTAATTACTATTTTTTTCAAATTATACTCAATTTGAAGACAATTTATAAAAAAATAGTTTATTATTCATTCTTATTATTAGAAGTATTAAAATAAATTAAAATTGAATTAAAAAAATTCGCGAATATTTTTTGATAACTAAATGACAGAAATTATTAAATTTTTTTCAGATATTTTCTAAAATTATTGAAACTGAGTTTAAATCACATTTTTATAACAAATTTAATACTTATTAATAAAAAAAATGGTTTTCATTCAAAGATTTTAGAGGTATTAAAATATTTGTTTGAGCGCTGGAAGTGCTCCAAGTTTTGAGCCCTTTTCACCAAATTATTAATTGTCTCTTCATTTGCTTCAATTTGTTTGCAATTAAGATAATTATCTTTATTTTTGTTCATTTGTGTTAACGTTTTGGCGATTGAATTAAAAGATGGAAATATATTCTCCATTTCTTCAATTTTTTGGTTCATATTTTCAAAATCTATTGTTTTGTAATCAATTTGTGACTCATTTTTATTTAAATTCTCGATTTTAGCGTTGATTTCATTGATTTTAGACATTATTTCCGATTCATTGATCGCAAGACTCTTAGTTCTGCAAAAAAAAAATTTTTTTAATTATAAGAAATTCAATAAAAATCAATAACTTCTTGAGTGGAGACAAAGACATAGATTTAGTCAAATGTGAGAAATTAATGCTTGACTTCAAGAGGTGTAAGTCGTGACCAATAGATTCGTTCACTTCTTCGATAATATTTGATATCCGGTCCGACAAATGAATCGAAGAATTGCTTTTGTTTTCAGTTTTGATTGAAATCGATTTCGAAAACATTGTTCAACGTTTGGTTCAATTAAAAGACTGACAACTGATCCGTATTTTGGCGCTCAAAATATAAATGACTGTAAACCAAACAAATTCTGTTCACAAAAACTGTTACATATTTTAAACAATAAATTTTATTAAAAATTAAGTTTTCAATTCACAAATAGCTAATGAAGTGTGATTTAAAGTGTCTAGCTTATGTCTAGGTCATGTCTAAGTAATGTCTAGGGAATATTTATGTCACTTATAATGGTATTAGAGTAATACCGATCACTTACTTTAATTGTATCGACGATATACTTATCGACAAATTATGTTATTATCAGAGATAAGATTTGAGGGGATTTTACTCAAAGAGAAATACAATGAAAACAATGAGAGCTTTTGTTTAAATTTTATTTTATAATATTTGAGTAAATTTTAGTTTTTATTTATTTTATTTCAAATTAAAAATTGAAGTAATGAACGAATGAACGAATCGTTAGTCTTCGAGATATCATCGCTTCGGTCGCTGTCGATGTGTGAGGTATGGAAAGGACCGAATCACGTACTCTTCCAAACGGCGAATGTCTTTCTTTTGATGGCATATCTCTCAACGAATAGCATTTATGGAGTGTTATATTTGAGGTCATGTCTGGCTGTGGGCTCACTATTCCTATCTCTGTGGGGTTGGATTGTATTGTGTGAATCAGATCTGATCGCTTGGAATGTTGTCTTTACAGCAATCAATGCATTTCACATAATAGTCATCGTTTGGAGATTACATCCATTTATTAGGTTTTGATTAAATATTTGTTGGAAACGATGTTAAGAACGGATCCGATCTATTGATAGGTTTCCACACGACGTCGAAATGGTTTACAGAAATCTGTTTAAACCCCTCAGAGTTTCGCGAAAATCCTTTAAAACGATATACTTCTGTACGCGAGAAATACAAACTCTTAAACCAAATGATATTTACGCCATCGAAGGCAAGACTCGAGTGGATAGACTCACACTTCTTCTGTCCGGACGGGTGTCTGTTATTCGTGGCGGACAAACTTTGCACATAATAGACAGCCACCAATTCTTGGATTCTCCCGAATGGTTTGGTGTTGGCTCTCACGAGACATATCAGGTCTCAATCGTTGCTTTAGAAGAATCTCGTCTATTGGTTTGGAACAGAGACAAACTCAAACTTTCCATCTCTTGTCAGCCATACCTTCAGACAGTTCTCGACAATATTCTCGGCAAAGATGTGGTCAAAAAATTGCTTTTAGTCTCAGATTCTGTTGGAAACCAACAGTCAGGCGCTGGAGAACAGACCCAACTTATTGTGCCCACACATCGGGCAATGGATCAACTCATTAAAAGAAGTCCTATCAATGGAAATGGTATTCAAAAATTATATACAAAATATATATAATATTCAATATTTCATTAATAGAGACAAACGTTAATTGTTTTTGGAATTTATCCCGAATTACTGAATCTGACGCCGAGACCTGTGTCTGACCAATAGGTCTATTGCCGTCGATCTCAACAACAAAATTATGAAATCACTCGTTGTTTTACTCACTATTTAATACATTTTTATCATTTTATTTATATATAAGAATCACAAAAACTGAATATTACTTTTCAAATTGAAGAGAGACTAACACCGACTTTGATTGTCGGCCATTGATTGCCATCATTTACTTCATGCAAATCAAATCTATTTTTAAGATTTGATTTTTATTTTTACAAATAGTGAAGGTTTAGACAAATTAAATGACTTTTTTAATCAAATAAATGCCAAATAATAATAAATTAAATAAATTATTTAATCGGAAAAAATTCAATGAATTAAATTAAAAATAATGTTATTTAATCGGAGGAATAAAATTTCATTTCTTTTTATTGAAACTTAACATCCGCTAAATATATACCCAATTTTTTAGTACACAGAATAAGGTGTCGTTGCATTTATAACATGATTTTTAACAAAATTAGCGCTACATTTATTATAATTAAGACACGGACTCTCTTCGGTTTCAAAGACCACTAATGTATTGATTTGAGGAAAAGGTTTAAATAAATGAGAGGGACTATAAAGAGTTATTTGGGGGCCAACCATCCAATAACGGCCCAAATTAAATCCGTTTAAAAAAGCAATTCCTTTCTTCCAACCATCGAGTCTTAAGAATGTATCTAAAGGATAGCCCTCAACATCTGGTAAAATGAATTCACCCAAAAAGAAAGAGGGAATTCCTTTCTTATAATTATTTGGAATATTTTTTGACAAATTTTGGATTTTTGTTATTTCTTGGTTCCAATCTTTGAAAATCTTGTAGTGATTCCATTGTTTGAGTATAATCGGACCTAATGTCACATTTGATGTAATGCCCTTTCGGTCGTATTTTAGGTTAAAATATTTAATTACATTCGTTTAACACAAACCTTAAGTTCACTAATTTGTGATCCATAACAAACTCTTCCCTCATTTTCAACTAAAATATCCAGTTTTGAACCAAATTTTATATTTAGAGGAATTTGAAAAGTTTTTCTCGTTCTGCTTAGAGTTGCTTGGTAATACTATATATAAGTATACATGTATTATGATTTCAGTTAAAATGCAATCAAATAATTAATAAATTACTGAATCAACAAAAATAAAGGCTCTGTCGGCCAAACCAGTAATGGTAAGGACTCCCGGATCTGATGGACTTATTGTAATGTTTGTTGAATAGAGAATAAAACCATTTCTTTGCTTCAATTGTTCAAATGTTAACGGATATGTCGAGCGAATAGGGTTTGTAGATTGAACTTGCTCAAAAAGTGATGATACCAATTTCATTGGAATTGATGGCACTTCCATTTTAGGTTTGATTACAGGTAGTGGTATATCAGGAAGAGGTAAATACTTTAAGGAAATCAAAATAAATTATAGAAATAAATTTCAAACCTTTCCGATGACTTTTCTCATTGCAAAATATTTAGGGGTCGGATCACCCGCTTCTGATAGGGGAGAGTCGTAGTCATAGCTGGTAGGACAGGGCCAGAATGTATTGTCATCTATGTTAGAGCCAGACATAAAACCAAAAGAAGTACCACCATGGAATACATAACTAGTTCATTCAAATTGGAAAATATTAAAAAAGCATTTTAAAGTAAACAATTCTATCAAGGTATTTTTGTGATAAAGCATTTTATTTATTTGAATTTCCTAAACTTGAAGAGCTTTATTTCTAAGTTTATATTAATCCAATTGTAATATGATATGCGTCTCATCAAAACATACCTACTTTTAATTAACAACATTTTTCTACAACCAATAGTTTTTAAGATATTTAAAGTTTTGCCTTTAATCCACGCCAGAAAGGAGAGGGGATACTATTCTGAGTGGTCTGGCCAGGGGGATATGTTTGGAATTTTTTAATCTCAAAGGGTATTCTGGAATTGGTTATCTCAGATCTTAGGGTTTGAGAGTTATGTATAAAACATTATTTTGTACACCTGTCAAGTCTGTCATTGATTATTAATGGATAAATTTTTTATACTGAATTAAAATAATTCTATTCTATTAAACTCTTTAGAGTCTAAACTTTAGACTATTAAACCGACAATAAACTGACCCCTAATTTAGACTTTTAAATGAATATATAAATAATAATTTTATTAAATTACGAAAAGATTATAAATTTCTCACACATTAACCGAAGCATTCATTGAAAGCATTTGATCAAAAGTATTGCAGACAACGTCACTATCTCTGGTCTGATGAGGTTCTTCCCAGTGGTCGAGCCAACCAGGGTAATATTCTGAATTGACATTTGGACCAAATTCTTGATGTCTGTGTTGAATAGCAAAGGCTTCGCTTACATTAGTTTCGGGACCGAAATCAACGGTTGTGAAGACATTATCTATTTTTCCGCACTTCAAAAAAGAGTCTCCATTTCCATCAGTAGTAAACAAAATGACGTCTTTTCCAAAATAATTAATAACTTTATCTCTTAAATAAGAGGTGTATTCATAATCGCAACCATAACTTCCATATTCGTTCTCTATTTGAATGGTTATAACTGGACCACCATTTTTATAAAGAAGTGATTTTAACTTCGGTAAAAGTATGGCATACCATTCGTTTAACTCTTTTATGAAAGTCTTGTCATAAGTTCTTAATTTCATTTTGGGATTTATAGATAATAACCAATAAGGAAGTCCTCCCTTAAGTCAATTAAGTAATAAAAGGTTAAGAAAAAAAAAGGATAATTAACTGAAGAATTAATTGACTAAAATGCATAAACTTTTAAAATTTTCTGAATTGAGCTAAAATTGCAGATTAAACAAAATTATATGCTTTTTATGTTTAGTAAATACCATATCTCGTTCTGCATCAATATATGGACCGATTCTTAAAATGACAGCAAAACCCAATTGTTGGGCCAAATCCATAAAACCAATTATATCGTTGTCTCCCGAAAAATCAAAAACACCTTTTTCTGGTTCGTGAGAACTCCATTCTATATAACTTTAAAACAAAAGAGTGATTCAAATAAATAGAAAAAGCAATAGTATAAATAGTAGCATGGTCAATTACGTTTGAATGGCATTAAGTCCGGCTGCTTTATAACTAATCATTCGGTCGCGCCATAGAACTGATGGAACTCGAAAATAATGAAGAGATCCCGAAACATATCGAAATGGTTTTCCATCTTTAATGAATTGATTGCTCTCGTAATCAATTTTAAAGCTATTTTCGGTAAATATCTGATGGAAATATTCAGTGGTTTATCACAATTTTAGTAAAATTACAATCAATATAATCAATAACAAATAATTTAGTATATTGAACAAGGTCACCTCTTAATGTTTTAGATAATAGGGATTTCAAGAAAAAAAAGAAAGTCTGAGATTTTGAATAACTTAAAAACTAGTGAAACGATTTTAATTTTGTAAAAAGTTAGTTAAAATGTTATAAACGCTACTTCTTTTAAAAAATTAAAATAAAAATATAATAAAAACTTTAAATTAACAAGACAAACGCGACACCCTATACCACAGGTAGACCCTATCATTTAACTCGAATAATTTCACTTTCAATTATTCAATTCACTACAAAAAGATCCCTTCCTTTCCCGCATTTTATTTTATGATAATATGATAGATAATAATTATTTATTACTACTGTAAAAATTTCAGACGTCCCCAAACATTCCCATTTTATCTAGGAGGGCTTAAAGATTTATATCTCTCACATGTATTCTCTATGAGTGTTATGAATAAAGAGCGTATTGTTATATCATATAACTTATATGCTATACATTATCAACTTCCAGGGGATGACACAAACCCTTTATATGAATTTCAATGCCATAGACTCCAATGTTAAAAGTAAGTTTTGTAACTAACATAAATTTTTTATTTCTTGACCGATTTAATTGATCTTGGTGTCAAATTAAACAATTACTAGAGCTCTTTATTATTATGTAAAAATATTTGAGTTGAATCATAGGGTCTACTTTGTGGTATAGGGTGTCGCGTTTGTTCTATTGTTTTTAATATTTCATTATATTTTTCATTTGATTTATCTTTTAAAAGAAGTAGCGTTTATAACATTTTAACTAACTTTTTACAAAATTAAAATCGTTTTTAAGTTATTCAAAAACTCAGATTTTCTTTTT
>JAQFZL010001210.1:0-11168 GCA_034695685.1 Galumna lanceata
CTTCAACTAATTTAAGTTATATTAATTGAAATGAAACTAAACTTTTTTTAGTGTAGAATTTATTGAAAACTAAATTTAATTGAATCTTATCTTATTATAATAAAAATAGAAATTCAAGTCTTACCGAAGTGACCGCCTTTTGAATTTTGGTCTTTAATTTGATTTCGTGACATATTATTCACAATAATTAAAAAATTTAAAAATAAATATTTTAACAAAAAATAATTTTCTTAAAATAAAACATTTAAAAAAATAAGTAAAAAATGAGCCAAAACTCGTTTATTCATAAATTTTACGAATTATATTAAAATATATTTCAATTCATTCAACTTTTGATTATTTCACTCAAAGGATGAAAACTTTTGACGAATTATTGTATTTCAACTGAATTTTAAATGTGAGTAAAGTTTTGACTTTTGGTTAAAAGTTTTAACTTAAAACTTGATAGCGTGTAAAGACCATGGTTAATTTGGCTCAACTCATTCATTCCATTCATTCCAATGAATGATTTTCATTGATTGCTAAAAAACTTTTGATAAACTATTCCGAGAGTTGTATGAATTGACACAACAGGTCTCAAACTGTTCTGATTACTAATCAAATAAACTGAACTAATACTAAAACAGTGAATTCATGCGCACAAAACTAATTTTAGCTTTTTATAGAGGAAAGTTAAGCAGAAGCAAGGTCATTTTCTTTCAATTATATACTTAATAATGGGTTCACACTTTTCCAGATGAGATATCAGATATCATTTACTCAAATCTCTTGTAATAATGGGTTCTAAAAGAATTCTTTGAAAAAAAATGACGAGACTTTTAATGTGGAAAATATTAGAAGAGTTTTCCTTATATTGCAAACTATTGGAGAGAACAGCATAAATATTCGTATATACACATGTACATATGTGCATGGTGATGCTTTTAACGTATTCTCGTTCACTTTAGCTAACGTTGAATTTGTCCTTGTTCACTATGATTGAGCTTATTTTAACAAACATGCTTGGTTAATCATTTGAACTTATGGTTAATAGAAAACAATATAAACATTTGTTAATAATTGAGACTTTACTTTGGAAAAAGTAAGTATGATAACCAAGGACAAATTAAGGACAAACTTGGATTTAACTCATTCTAATATTCAAATTTTGATTTTATCATTAGATCTAAGAATAATTCTTACTTATTAGTAATATGACCAAGCTACTTTATTACTTATATATGAAATTTGAAACTAAAATAAGATTTAAACAAATTTTAATCATATATTTTGTTAAAAAAGTTCATTCAATAAAATTGCATTAAATTCATTCAAATAAACTTCTATTAAATGTTTAAACGATTTTGAATTTTTTGATAATTTTTATAAAAGAGTGAAAAGTATTGAAACATAATTTTTGTGTAAAATAAGAGATGAAAACATTGTGTGAATCACGTGATGTCTATTTAAAGCGTGTTTTTGATATTTATTTGATTTAATGAAAATCTTTTTTATTTTAATTTAAATTAAATATGAAATCAAAGAAAACATTTGGAAATAACAACAAAAGGAGTAAAGAATTAAATGAATTCATTGAAAATTTTAATAAATTATCCGAAAAAAACGATTCTTTCTTATCGTAAGTCATTTATAAATGTTTTTGAAATTTTATTTTATTTATTTTTATTAATTTTATTTCAGTTGTGATCCAAAACATTCAAATAATTTCATTGATTTGACTAAAAATCTCTTCAATTTTAACAAATGTTTAATAAAAGAAAGTATTACTAATGACTCAAATGTCAAATCGATTAAATCATTGGATGAGTTGTTTACAACTGGTTTCGATGAAGAAGGCGTTTGGCAACAGATCCAACTCAATAACAAACCACTTCTCGATCTGTTAATCAAAGAAGTGGCCACTGTTTCCGCCGAAAGCTCTCATTTGAGCCCTAACGTCGAAGAGCAGATCAATGATTATGTGAAGACATTGAGACCAACGAATAGCTCTAAAATCACTGAACAAACCGCCGATGAGTTAATGTCTGAAAATTCAGATAAATTATTGTCTGAAAATTCAGATGAATTATTGTCTGAAAATTCAGATGAATTATTGTCTGAAAATGAAAGCGATTCGCAAAAGAAGCCAAAAAAAGTGCGTTTCGTTGAACCCATTTCTGAACCTAAGCGTAAATCTGTTGTCGACGACATGTTCTTTAAATTACATGAATTGGAAGAGTTCTTGAATAAAGAAGACCTCAAAGAAGAGAAGAAATCTTCGGGAAATCAAGATTCAAATGATGAAAGTGAAGATGACATCGACTACTTTGAAGACGATTCAGAAATGGGTGAAGATATTAATGAAGACTTAAAGGGCAGAGAAGCCATGTTTTGTGATTTCTTTGACGAATCCGAAGATAATAGGGTTTCACAAAAAACTGTTGAATCTTCTGATGAAGAGTTGGAAATAAATGAAGAAATAGATACCAGAGATGTTGACATTAATGATATCGAAAGAGACGAAGAGAATGAAAACGGAATAGATTTAGATAATTATTCCTCTGATGAGAGCCAACAGGAATTGTCTCAACAAAAAGCAAAAGAAAGTTCTGATGAAAATAAATCCGAATTCGAAAAAATTAATGAATTATTAAAAGAAAAGATCGAAAAACAGGAGAGACTTAATCTTATGAGTAAGTCGTGGCAAATGAGTGGTGAAATCACTTCAGAAAAACGACCAGAAAATAGTCTTCTTGAAGAACATCTGCATTTTGATCACACGTCAAGACCCGCGCCTTTAGTTACTGAAGAAACAACACATAAATTAGAGGATATTATAAAACAAAGAGTAAAAGACAATGCATTCGATGACGTGATTCGTAAAGTTAAGCCCAAAGGAAAACCATTTGAATATAAGAGACGAATAACTTTAGAATCAGAAAAAAGTAAACAAAGTTTGGCTCAAATCTACGAAAACGAATATATAAAACAACAGCAAAAAGAGAAAGAAACGGAACAAAACCCGATTCACATTAAAGTTAATAAAATGATGAGAAATCTATTCGTCCGATTGGACGCCCTCTCAAACTTCAATTTCACGCCTCGACCCCCACAACCAGAGGTCAAAATCATCAATAATTTGCCCGCCATTACTGCTGAAGAGGTGACGCCAATGACAATGAGTGAGGTCTCACTTTTGGCGCCACAGGAAGTCTTTAATAGTCAGAAGAGAGAATTGCAATCAAATTCCGAAAAAACGGCGACTGATAGGAAACGTTCGCGAAGAGTAAAAAAGGAAATCCAATCGAAAAAAGCGAAATTCACTGAAAGCCAACAAAATAAGAAAATTACCGAAAAGGAACCGAAGAATTGGACCGAAACTAAACATTTAAGTTCTTCTAAAAAATTTTTCGAGAAATTAGAAGAAAAGAAGACAGAAGTCGTTCAGAAAAGAAAATTCGAGAAAAAGGATTCAATAAAAAACTCAAATAAATTAAAACTTTAATTTTAATATCATTTATAAAATTTTATTTTCAAATTGATTTAAAATACAAATTGATTTAATGTTTTCGTCGTTTTCGGGCCCTTAAATCGGTTGAACCACTATTAGCCCCCTTTTTGGCCGCTTTTATCAAATTATTAAATCTTCCGCTCATTTTAGCCGACTTTCGTTTATTCAAAAATTGTCGATTTAATGGTATATAAGCGTAAGGATCGGGTTTTCCTTTTCGTTTCATATCTCCCTTTGCTTTTTGAGAGCGATATTCTTCGCCGATTTCTTTATCGATCGGCCGATGAATACCTTTACCACCGGCTCTATAAACTGATTCTTTTGATTTTGCAGTTCTTGAAGTTCTTAAACTCTGTTTGTTTGATATGATATCATCATCGCTATAATCGTCGGCCATATTTTTATTGTCATCCGAGTCATCTTCTTCTCGACTTCTTTTGATTCCCTTATTTGGTTTATCCAAGTCTTTGATAACAAGTTTTCCGTCTGAAGTCATTTCAAAGGAATTTTCTTTTGGTTTTGCAATAGTTTCTGGATTTTTATGTAAAATATTAGAACTCATTTTAGTGCTCAACAAATCCATTATTTCATTTTCATCCGATCCTTCTTTAATCCAAGCCTTGGATTTTTGAGAAACGTTTGCCATTTGGTCGTCAGCTTCTGATTCTTCTTCAGAGGAATCAGCGATAATGTCTTCGAATTCATGTTTTCTTCTAAAATAATTAAAATATTTAAAAAAAATCATTAATTGTTTAAATATTTACGTTTTTGTAGTAACTGTCTGTCGATCACTAACAGACTGGTTGTCGTTTTCACTTTTCTTTTTCTTCCTGTCCTCTAATTTTCTGATATTCTTCAAGACTTTCTTATATTCTTCGGGAATCATTTTTGAAATCATTTCAAATCTAAAATTTAAAAATAATTTATATAAACGAATAAATAAATATCAATAAATACCCATATTTTCGAACCAATCGAACAAATATTTCTTTGACTTTAATCCTAAAATGATTTTTGTGTTTTCTATTAATATTTGATAACTTTGTTATCAAAAGTTCCAAATAAGTGGACAACTGATCAGCCGAAGCACTTCTAAAGAAGAATTTAAGAAAATCAATTGAAGATTGAATTGTTTGTCTATTATCTGATCCGATCTTAGAAATTATGTTCTCAATTAAATCACATTCAATATGTTTTGGGATTTGATTTCTAAACTCATTATACAAATGAGTTAAACAAATAATCATTGAAGTGGAAGAATATTCGCTGTTTTGAAGATAAGAAACCAATAATGAAAAAATTTGATCCAATTTTGCGCCATTTTGTGATTTGTATGCATTAGTGATGGTCACCACTAACTCTAATGAAGCGATTTTTACTTTTTTTGAATTAATGGTTAAACAATAAAATACTTTAGGAAGTAATTCAACCAAAAAATTCTTCCAATCAATGATTTCTTGGTTTGAATTTTTTTCAATTAATTCATTGAGTGATTTCAATACGAATGACTTCGAAGACGACAAACATTTAGACAGAGATTCGGTCAAAATGTTTATAAATTCTTTAAAGTTTTTGTAGACAAAATTTTGGCAAATTTTGGACTCGTTTTTGCAGATCTCTTCCAAAAGACGAAATGCTTTCTTCTGTTCAGTAATTGAATGATTGCTTTGAATGAAAGGTATTATCAGTTGACTGTAAATCTTTTGAATGTCTTCTTCCGTAATATATGAAATAAAAGAACGAATTAAATCCATTAATGCTTTAGTAATAACGGGATTATTGGAAGTGTTTTGAATTTTTTCGATCAATTTTGAATACAAAGACATTAAAAGAGAATTATCTGAAACCGACAAAAATATCTGAATTACTTCAAGGATTGAAAAACTTTGATTCTTGTCTTCAGTCATTATCTGTTCATTTGTGTATAAATTGAGAAGAATTGGAATATAATTTTTTGAAAATTTATTCATTTCTTTTCTTATAATTTCGTTGTCAAAACTCTTCGATAAATTTTTAAATGCCGTCAAAATATGGCATCGAAGGGACGGCGGCTTTGAGAGCATTTGTCCTAAAATCTGTGCAATTTTTCTGAAAGATTTGTCAAAATCTTTTGGTTGTTTACAAAAAGAGGGTAAAAGTGACCAAATCTGTGAAACCAGAAGAGCACAGGTTTTTGCTGTCAATTGTTTTCCTTCAGATTCAAGTGATGCACAACTTCTTTCTAAAGTTGTGATCAAAGGAAGAAAATTGTCAGTAAATGTCGACAATTCTGTATTTTTAACATTATCTCTGAGAATAGGAATTAACCAATTATTCGATACATCATTACTTTCATCGTTTAGATTTAAAGGACATAACTCGAGGATAAATTTTGGGCCAAAAACTTGAACGGCGCGACCCATAGAGTAATCAATATCTGAAGCGTAAACATAATCATAATTATCGCGAATTATAGACATTTTGTTTATTATATTAACAGTGAATTCGGCAAAACTTTCGTTAAACAAATGGTTGATTAATTTGAAGATATGATTCCATGCATTGCAATACTCGAATTCCAAACACTTTTCAATTGAAGAGTATATCTTTTCAATTATAAATTTGTCGATAACCTGTGCTGAAGGTTGAATGCAATCAGAATATATTGTTTTCAAATTATTTGTAAAACATAAGTGAACTTCACTCGAATCAGACAAAAGACAAGCGATCGATATATTGAAGAGTTTCGGCAAATGATTGAAACAAAGATTTTTATCGATTCGATACAAATTTAAAAATGCTCTTTGAATGGCCTGAAACCACGCGCACAGGGGCTGACTGTCACCTATATTGGGCTGATAGTCATATAACGCTGATATCAACTTTGCGTTCATTTCTGAACTTAAATTTTCTTCTTTTGGTTGAGACGAGAATAATATGAAGAATGCCTTAAAAGCAGTCGAAACAATGAGGACATTACCCAAAGTCATGTGAGTTAGTATTGATTCACAACATTTCTTTAAAGAAGAATTGGGCAAAACTGGAAGAATATCAGTTAATAATCCTAAGATATAAAGCGTTGAATTGATATTATCGTTGACTCCATTTTCTTCCATTTTTCGAATACAAAAATCTGCGGACACTTTTGCCATCGGATGACAGGAAGGCATCGTTTCAGTACTTTTTGAGCGAAGAATTCTAGCGATTGCTTTTTGAGCGCATTTCCTAATTTTAGGCTTATTGTGAATCGACAGCGAAAGCATTACTTCAAAGATATGTTTTGTTGAACTCAATTCCCAAACTGTAGTCTCGGTTTGTTGAAGAAGAATAGAAAGACTGTTAATCAATGATCGTATGATTAGTCCATTATCTCCTTTAATATATTTCGCCAAATATTCGATCAAAACTTTAGACGTTTCCGAGAATTTAAGTCGAATAACATTTGGTGGAAGTCTTTTAATAACCATTTGAATGAGGGATAAGACAGCGGTTAACGTCTCTTCGCTGTCAACGCTTTCCAAAGAAGTCATTAAAACCGCAAAATATTCAGTTTCTGTTTCTTTGCCTCCGTTTGAATGTATGGTTTCGGTGACGGCCGCCAACACTGACAGCATTTGTTTATGAATTGCAGACGAAGAGTCAAAACGAAGCAAAAGTTTATTAAAACTAACGTTTGAACAATTGGTCCAAACGCTGGCAAACGATTGACCGCCAACTGATTCGGCTTCAGAAATATCATCTGAATTGTTATCAAAAGTTTTAAGACTTAAATTTTTCAGTTGAGTTAAGTTGTGCTGATTTAAGGTATCGGAGGTCAGACGAAGGGATTGCTGTGAATGTGGTCGCGATTGGGTCCCAAACGATAAACTTTTTACTTCAGATCGATGTCTGTTTGATTGAGGGTTAGAACTACTCGAACCTCCTTTTGTCCATCGCTTTCCCTTCCCTTTTGTGGCCTTTCCCGCGATTCTCATTATTACAGTTAATTTGATTTATTTAATAATAATTAAAATTCAAAACAATTTAAAAAGATTTAAAGCACATGTTTTGAAGCGCTGTTCAAATAAAACATAACATTAATGTTATGAATTGAGCCCTAAATGCGAAACCCAATGACGTAATTGTATTTAAATGTATTGAATGAGTTATTTATCATTTGTTTACACTTTTATTCACTGAAATATTTAAATAAATCAAACGCTTTATTATATTTTATTTAATGATTAAAAACAACCAAAAACTAATTAAAAGAGTTTTTGATTTTATTTATTACTTTGAATTTAAATTATGTCAATTCATTCGTCTTCGGGTCAACAAAACGTTCAAATATTGGCCAATGAGTCCGATGTCAAAGATGTGCATAAATTCAATTTTATCTATACTTCAGACTTGGATGACGTCTCATTCAGAATCAAATGGTAGTATTGCTTAACTTGTTTTCAAAATTTTAATTATTTTCATAAATAATCGTTTATTTACTTAATTTAGCGGTACTTTAGAGGGTTTGGAAGTGAACACAAAAGTCAACGATCGGAAGGTTTCGCCACATCTTTACATTTCTTGTGATATGTATTCTAACGGAAGAATGTTATGTCCGCCACAACAGACGCCATACAAACAAATGACAAACAGATATGAGTCAGAATTCTATTAAACAATTCATATAAAGTTTAAATCAAATGTATTTACAGATGGAATGAATGGCTTTTATTTCCTCTGAAGTTATCAGACATTCCTCGCGACGCACTCCTATTGTTTACAATTGTGGACGTCTCGGATTCGGCCAAACCCTCTGTCTTTGGCAGTACTGCGATTACAATCTTTGGAAAACACGGATCAATGAGGAGAGGAATGTATGACTTAAAGGTTTGGTTAAATGATTCAAACGAATCAACTCCTGTTGTCTTCAAAAACGGAAAATACAATATTTCGCAACAAATTAATAGAATAACAAAAGTATTGATAAATAATTATAACTTTTGTTTAATTAGAATTATTTCAGTTAAAAAAGAAGTACCGAAATGGAGAGATTCCGAAAAAGGATTGGTTGGACAGACTTACCTTTCAAGAGATTGAGAAAATAATTCAAATCGAAAAGAAAAATACAAATTATTTATACTTTTCAGTTGAGTTCCCGATTGTAACTATTAGTGGTGTCGACCATTCAGTTGTTTACTTCGAAAGCGGTGCAGAAGAGAGTTGTCAATACGCTTTCATTGAAAACGATTTGGTCATAATTCCCGATCCGGAGATGTCAATGGAAAACCTCGTTGAGAGCAAACACCATAAGCTTTCCAGAAGTATAAGGAGTGGTATTACAGATCGTGATTTGAAGCCAAACGCCACAACAAGAGATCAATTGAATGCTATAATGCGTTATCCGCCAACAAAAGTACTCACTAATGAAGAACAGGATTTGTTGTGGAAATTCCGTTTCTATTTAGTCAATCAGAAGAAAGCGTTAACCAAATTCTTAAAATCAGTCAATTGGCAGCTCAATAATGAAGCCCATCAGGCAATACAACTCCTCGAGAGTTGGCAACCCATTGACATTGAAGACGCTTTGGAATTATTGTCTCCACAATTCCAACACCAGTCGGTCAGGAGGTATGCCGTAACTCGACTACAATATGCACCCGACGAAGTGAGACACTAACTCAAGACAAATAAGTTTTGAAAATTAATTTAAAATGATTTCTTTTAAAGGAATTACTCCTATACTTACTTCAATTGGTTCAGGCACTCAAATATGAAAATTTCGAACAAATTAAAAGAGCTTTTGATAAAGAGAGAGCCCTTCCCGACGAAAGGAATGACAGGGAAAGGTATAACTTATCAAATCATTTCGGATTTAATTTTATTCATTTAATTTAAAGGAAAGGAAGTAATGCTTCTCAAGTATTAACTGAGTCTATGAATGTTCTTAAAATCGATACCAATTTGAACGAAAATACGGAAAATGAGTCAAAAAATGAGGTAAAAATATAAATAGTTTAAAGTTTTTATTAAAATTCATTTAATTTTAAGGAGGATTTGTCGACATTTTTAATTGGGAGAGCCTGTGCTAATGATACTCTTGCCAACTACTTTTTCTGGTATTTGATGGTTGAGTGCGAAGACGGACAGTTCAATGATTTATCAAACATTGGAAGTAATAATACCAATAATAACAATATTTCGAGTGAACCGATTCGAGTCAATGATATGTATATAATAGTAATGAAAAGATTTAGTTTAAGACTTCAAAGAGGAAGCCCTGAGTTGAGAGCTCGACGACAACTATTGTCTCGACAGCACACTTTCGTTGAAAAACTGGTGAAACTAATGAGAGTCGTGGCCTCTGAAAACGGAAATCGCAAAAAGAAGATCGAAAGACTTCAAAATTTGTTGTCAGACTCAGAGAATTTTAAAGTGATTTTTACTTGTTTCGATCCTTTGCCACTACCCCTCGACCCCGACATTAAAATAACGGGTTTCATACCACATAAAGCCACGCTATTTAAGAGCGCTTTAATGCCGGGAAAATTAGCCTTTTCTACAACAAGTAATACAGAATATTTCACAATTTTCAAACACGGGGATGACCTGAGACAGGACCAACTCATTCTTCAAATGATTACTCTTATGGACAAATTGTTACGAAGAGAGAACCTCGACTTAAAACTGACCCCATATAGAGTGTTAGCAACGAGTAGTAAACACGGTTTCGTCCAATTCATTGAATCAGTTTCAGTGGCCGAAGCATTGGCTGCAGAGACTACTATTCAAAATTACTTTAGGAAACACTCGCCGGCAGATGCTATGTATGGCATTTCTCCTGAAGTTATGGATGCATACGTCAAGTCGTGCGGTAATTAAATTAGATCTCAAATCAAAAATTAATTCTTTATTTCTAATAAAAAGCCGGTTATTGTGTTATAACATATTTGTTGGGCGTTGGCGACAGACATTTGGATAACTTATTGCTCACTAAATCTGGAAAGTTATTTCACATCGATTTTGGTTTCATATTAGGTCGCGACCCAAAGCCTTTACCGCCACCGATGAAACTTAGTCGAGAAATGGTGGACGCTATGGGAGGCACTAACTCTGAAGACTATAAAGCTTTTCGTAAACTATGTTATACGGCTTTCCTTCATTTGAGAAGACATTCAAATCTTATATTAAATTTGTTTTCATTAATGATTGACGCGAGTGTTCCCGACATTGCTTTAGAACCCGACAAAACTGTAAAGAAAGTCCAGGATAAGTTCAGACTTGATCTCAATGATGAAGAGGCCGTTCAATATATGCAGACATTAATTGATATCAGTGTGAAAGCAGTGATTCCTGCAGTTGTCGAACAGATTCACAAAATGGCTCAGGTATTCATTGAATGTTAACTCATTTAAGTTAAGGCGAAATCTAATCATAAATTTTTAAATATTTTGTTTAGTATTGGAGAAACTGAAGTCCACTCTTTCATTGTTGGAGTGCCTTATTTTCGGTCCATTTTTACGATCAATTATTTTCTATTCTAATGAGACCTCAAAAATCTAAAGAATATTTCAGTTTTACCTCAAAATGTATGAGATTTTACTAAAATTATATAATTTTTTCCTGCGTTTAGATTTACAATCAATTGTAGTTAATTTTTTTAATAAAACTTCGCATAAAATAGTCATAATTCATATCTTAGTGTTAAGATATATATATATAT
>JAQFZL010001211.1:0-11167 GCA_034695685.1 Galumna lanceata
CCAAAAAAAAAAATTCGGCTCCGAGGGGGTACCAAAAAACCCTCCCTCTATGATATTCTTCATTTTTCTTGAGGAGACCCTAAGGACTATAAAAAAAACATCACAAGAGTGTCTCTGAAACATTTGACCCGTGGTCATCCCTGAATTTAATGATTGCATTACTTTATAACTTATAAATTATGAGTGATTATATGATATAATTTATATCATTCATAATTGAAATTCATTTCTTTGATTTATTTTACCTTTAGTTCAAATATCAAACAATTAATTATTTTTTCCATAATTTCGATATTGAAATAAGAAAATCATTTGAAAAACAATAAACTATTTATTAAATGATTTCTAAAAAGGATTTCATGAAAAACAAATTTATTTGATATAAAATATTTGTTATAATCCTATAGTTTTATACTAAATATTTGCAAAATTCAAACAAAACGTGTAAACATTTCCATTAAACTGAATCAGTTCTCAATCGAGACCTTTCCAAATATACAGAATAAGCGGGAGAGCCAGTGATTGATAGACGAACGTTGGCTTTCATGGCCTCATATATACTGGTCTAATGAGAAAAGTTGAGGTCAATTGCTTTACACAAATAAATTTTAGTCCAAATTATCAATAATTAACCTTTGATTGAATCGCTTCTCTTCTACTTTTGTAACAAAATTCAATTAATGCCACAATCATTGCTAGAAAAAGTCCGCCAATTAAGATATAAAAGCATCCTGCTACATTTGATAGAGTCAGTTCACTCTGAGATGACTCCTATTTTTTTTTCAAAAATAAAATGAAATAAACGATAATTGGATATAAAGTAATAAAAACCTTAAGATCTTTAGTTTTGCACTCAGACCTATCGTACCACCACTTGTTTTCAAGTTTAGTCAAGTCTCCGCTTTCAATGAGATTAAGTACCGCTAAATTCAGTTCGACTCTAATTACAAAATAATTATAATTTTTGTTTAAAAAAATATTATTCTTATATAACCTCAAAGGACTGGCTAAAGGTGTGGCCAAACCATAACCCTTTGCATCTGATTATATGAATTAATTGGCATCAAATGAATGATAAATTGGTATATAATTACCAAGATTGCGACCAACTTTCATAGTATCGCAGGGCTGGCGTTCATTTATATAATCATTTTGTGTGGACTCTACACAAGTATTAAATTAAATTTATTAACTTAAGAGTAGTGACAAACCTATAAGGAAAGCATATTTTCCTTTTGATTCTCTAACTCTTCTGATGCCTTCTTTATAAGAATTGACAAAAACGTTAGGCTTAGCGCTCATGAATTCCCACATTCGAGAGTAAACCGTTATTTTAGATTTCTATATGAATATTAGGGAAAAATATTGGAATAAAAAAGAGACAAAATTTTGTTAAAACTCAACTCTAAAGAACTCCATTGTCGAGGAATCCCTCAAAACACTGAAAAGCAGTAGAAATTGATTTTTCTATTAGACTCGATGTGAGATCGAAATTACATTTTATGGTTTGCAGCGAATCATTGAATAATTTAGTTACGAATTATTATAGAATTCACTGAAATTGCTCTGAATTATAAGCAAAACTGTGGCCAACGAATGGGTGGTTACTATTCTCTAATTCTTATATAATATCATAAATTATATGAAAATAGAAAATTGAATCAAATTTGAAAACAAATATATTTTAATAAAATTTAATTGAAATTTATTTTAACCCGTATTCCACTTCTGTCTGTTTTGAGAGATCATCAGCTGAATTGATTGGTGTAACCATACGCTCAACAGTTAAAAAAGCCGCCAAATTAGCCGTATATGAAGATATTATCTATGATTTGAATCGTTTCCTCACATTAAATGTTCATCAAAACTATAAACTTATTTGAACTCACGATAAGAGTGAAGAACCACCAGACAGACCCCACTATTCTTCCAGATATAGACCTGTGGTTCAAATGAAATACAAATATTATTAAATTTAGAAAATCATTGGTATTGAGCGGAAAATTTCCAATAATTTTAACTCTAGAAAATTCAAAGGTTTCCTCTAGAAATCGATTGGTAGCAAAACAGTGATTACATCCCCGGCACGACTTCTACAATACATTCTCAATAGACTTTTGCCATTTAATACAATTCAGTGCAAGACTTCCACTTATTTTAAAGATAAGAAGAAAATAAAAAACCGAAAAAATTCTGTAAACGAGAGATACAAAAGTCAAAAAAGAAATGAAAAGACAAAGAATTAATACTCGGAGAGAGACTGGAGAACCTCTCAAACAATGATTGTGTTCTTAGATATAAAGCGGAATATTTAAAAGACAAGTAATAAATTAGTTGAAAACCTAAACATTATTTAATAGTTGGAGCGTAAAGAAGGAAATATAATTTACTAAATAAATGAAAGCTTTTTATCTGACATTTGTTCGCAAAAGTCTAGTGAAAACAAAATACAAACTCTACAGAAATGAGACTATATATATGACTATATATGAGTGTGCAATTTCCTCTCTTTTTCACTCATTCATTCTCTCTCTCACTCTCTCACTCTTTCTTTATCTTTCTGTTCATTTCTCTCCCATTATCTAAACATTAGTTTATTTATAAAATGTTGAAAAAAGGAATGGAATTAAAAACTTCTAATAAAGAATACTAAAGAGGTTTATACTGATAACAACGAATTACAAGGAATTGCACACCACTAGCAAATATAGACTAGTAAGTCCTACCTGGGACATACATCACACGACTGCTGCATAATGGCTCCCAGAGAAAACCCTACATTTGGGTGAAAATAATGTGTCAAAAGTTTTGATATAATAAATGTTTAGTTTGTTATACAAAGAGAGTTATTGAGCGAAAAATCATTGGAAACTTTGGGTCCGCTGAGAGTGTCCTCATATCGCCATTCATGTGGAGAAAATCTCGAGACTAAAAACAATACGACAGAAACGCCGATATATGAGAGTATTATATAAACCCATATCTCTTGACTCAATGGATTCATAAATGAGAAGATGCCAGGGTTCTTTTTCACTGGCTTCTTTATCATTATGGATATGCCTAAAGACATAAATGGTTTTGTGAAGTCTATGACTCTCTCTCGAGCAGATGTTATGGTCAGTGGAGCGATAGCTATATCCGCCTCCTATTCCGTTGAATATCAATCATTAGTTGATTGCATTGAATTCAAGCAACAAAAAGACCCACTTTTCTAATAAGTTCGCCAACCATTCCGTTCCAACCACTCGGAGACTTTGAGTCGAGACCACCGTATTTGGAGTCATTTACAAGTCTTAATTCATAATTAAATCCCACAGTTTTGGCAATAGAATCGGCCAAATCTTTACAATAACCTTCAAATCTGTCATTTCCATGTAATACAACTCCTGGTTCGGTCTTTTCCATCAGATATGGCTCTTCCTGAGAGTAAAAACAATTCCTAATTACAATTCTTTATCTAATTCTCTCAAAATTGTGATTAAATCCCAATTAAGAAAAGTCTAACATTTTTCAAAACAAATAAAAGAAAATAATATTAATATTTGCTTTGCATTCAAATCAAAAGCAAAAGTTTTCCTCTTTTAGTTTGAAAACTGACAAAAATGTTTGTGTCAGCCATAAGTTTATTGTGACACTTGTTTCGCACAGAATATCACTTAATTAATGTTTAAATCTCTGAGGAATTTATAGAAAAATGGAAATGCTTTCAATTAATTCAAAAATATGTAAATGATTTTTGTCTAAAAAAACTTAAAGTCATATACGACTCACTAGAATACTGGTCACTATATAAGTCTTGTTTTCAATATTAGATTCTTGGAAGACACGATGATATTTGCCCGGAACCAATTCCATGCCTCTTTCTTCCGTCCACTGAGCAATCTATAAGAGGAAAGTATTTCAAATAATAATAAATTTAAGTAATGAGTGGTTTTGAGGCACACTTTTGACATTTCATTATTGACTGTCATTTCGACGATATCTATAGAGAAGTTTCTCCTAAAACCCGATTCACTGAATGACAAATTGCCGGTCAGTCCTTCGATTTCAGTCTTTGAAAAGACATTATCAAAACAGTTATCAATCATTAATTTGAATAATTGTTTCATAATATATTCATATACTTTTTTGATGTACTTGGTTAATTTATCTCCATGTTCCCATACATTGACCGGTTGTTTACGACAATCAATTCCTTTCGATCCGTTATTAAAGAATTCTCCTCTTCTGAAGTTATTACGAAAAATATCTATCCTTTTCTTCAAAAGCCGATTATAAGCGTCTAAAAAGACTTTCGTTCCGTCGAACATAAGAGCGGTGTCGGCCTTATGTCGGGTGCGATACAAATGACACAAATAATAAGATTTTATTTTTGTGAAAAAATCAAATATAAAAAGATGTGAGGCTTTAGATATAAATCCAAGAAAATCTTTTTTCCTACCGAGAAATAAGCCGTTCCGGCTCCGGGCCATCTCTGACTGTCCAAATTCCTCCAACTCTTAGAGAACTGTCTGAACTCATAAGTATTTGTTTGTAAAATACGAAATCCCGTTATATTAATGGCACCGAATTCGAGGACCAGATTATTCCAGTACTCATCCATTATCTGAGAAAATGTTAGTAAATATATAACAAAATCTTTTCTTTTATTATTATTTATTCTTTGCTTAAGTGCTGACCACTTCTTTCAAAGAAATGAAAGGATCAACTGATAAATGACTTAAAGTTCACAAATATTTTCATTTCGATTATTAATCATAAATTCAATTCAATGAAATATCAAGAAATATATATAAAGAAATTAGCAAGATCATCTTTCAAAAATTAAATAATAATTATATTTTGGTGAAAATTATAATAATGTTTGTTTGAAAAATTAAATAAAATATGAGACAACTCTTTTTAACAAAATTAAGTCATCTATTAAAGTTTTTGCTCTATTTAAAATGATTTTTGTTCATCAGTTAGTTTGTTCTAATAATAATCTATCATAGTTTAATCGAAATCTTTGTGTCTTATATTTTAAAATAATAATAATAATAATATTTTTTTAATAATTATGTTTTGATAGTTATTGGGAGTAGTTTTGTAATACCAGTAAAAAGATTAATAGGAAATTGGATTCAATTTTGGCAAAAATGAAATCAGGAAATAAACATTTTGTTGGTTTAAAACACTATTAAAGTCACAACATATGACTCATAACTCATTTTTAACTAAAATTATTATCCTTTAGACTAAAATGGACTTTAGATTCTTTAAAATGAAATGACATAAATATAATGACTTTTGATTTGTTAATTAAACTTATTTATCAGTTAATAATACTAATCAACAAAAAGTGCATTAATAATACAAAAATGTTGATAATTAAAAATATTGAAAATAAGTTACTGTCAGTTACTTACAAGACTTGTAAGAAGAAAATGAAAGTTTCTTTTTCCCATATAAATATCGCGGACGTGATTTACAATAATATTTTTGGCGGTCTCTGCGTCACAGTCTAGTATAACATACTTTCGGGACTCTTTGTCTTCTAATTCAAGTGATTGCAAAAAGTTATGCGCATCGTTTGCATCACTTATTCTCTTAACGGCTCTTATTTCAAGTGTATAGTTATCGTTCACAATAGAAAATATGTGCTGTAATTTCATTAAACCTATTAATTATTAAACTTTCATTAGTTTTCAAATAATAGTATTTGTTATCACAATTCAGTTAAGTTACGACAACGACATTCATATAATGTATTTCTCACAACAAAATCACTGTTTATCTCATCTGTTATTTCAGAAATATATTTATATTACATTTTGGATAAGAGAAAAGGGGATAACTTTAATAGCAATCAAAGAGAGTTTCATATAAACCATAGAACATGAAATTAACTCTATTTCACACATCCTTTCCTCTGAAGTTTTTATTGAATGTACACATAATGTGAGTCAAACTCCAGATTAAGTCTTTTGTTTTATTAGTGAATCAAAACGAAAATTGATGTAAATGTTCTCATATAATACCCAAAAACAAATTGAATAAAATAATGAAAATCCAACTCATTTTGTGATCATAAGAGACTTCAAATCTAAGAATTTATAGTTATTTACTGAAAAAGAATTTTTTGTTTTATTTAGGCTTAACTTTTGACTCTAATTAATGGCCCATCGATTGGTTGTCTCAATAGAGATCTCACATCTAATGTATAGAGAAAGAGATGAAACTGAGATAAGTTATACAAAAATTGCATACAATAATACAACACTACTATTATATGCACACTAGAGTTCTCCTAATTCTGGTTAACTTGTGATCCTATTAGGAACAGATCCTAAAAGATTAACAAAAGAACATTTTTCGGTTCATTCAATCGTTGGATTCGTGACAGGAAAGTCAAATTAGTCGCCCCAACGACACATAATTGTCTATTATTTTCGCTTTACCTCTAATTTCGGTCAACAATTCTGACCGAATGTACATTCAATTAGAAAGACTCCAATTCATGTTCAATGACTTCATTACAACTAATTTTTTCTTCAAATACATTCAAAGTCTTAATCTTAGAGAGAAAAAGGGCCTAATTTTAGTCATAAAATATTAGTATTCATTGAAAAAGGACCATGAATAAATTATCTATTATACTGTCAATCTTAAGCTTTTGCCAAAAGATCAGGAATTAGCAAACATTAGCTCTCATTTTGAAAACAAATATTATGTTCATTAAATGATCAAATATTTAAATGTAAGTTTTGATAGAATCAATTCCGCAATAATTAAGAGTATATTTGTATATATATTTGGGTTAATATCGGAAATTCATAAATGATTACTATATCTAACATTTAATAGGGTTTTGGTTAACCGTCTAATGCTTTATAAAATAATTTCGATGAGAAGTAGTGATATTGAATGTGAAAATCAATTTACATAATTCAGAGAAAAATTCAACCAAATTATGATTTGAATAATGGAAGGCATCAAACGATTCGTAATGTCTTTTCACTGAATTACTAAAGAAATGGAATTCTAGATATCATTTGAAATTCATTTTTATGCGTTTAGTCTTAATGTCGACATAAAAACCAATTTTTATTTTGAGAAAAACGAGTAAAAATTTTAGGCTTAATTTTATCAAAAAAATTGTTTCAAATAAATAATCGTTTGACTCAAAAACAATGAATCAAATGATGAGTTCAGTGCCAACACTCAGACCAATAAACTCAGACAACATTACTATGTTTTTACTGAACACGACTTTTATTTTAGAGAAAACAGGGAAACACACAAACCGTCATCATTTTGGTAGAGATAAATAATTCCTTTCCACTCATAAAACTTGATTACATCGACGATCGCCGGAAAATATCGAGGTCTCATTGCAATGCCATAATTTGCTACTCCGATATCACTCGTCCGACTAAACCCAAGATTTACGAAAGGCATCTGAAATGTAAGTAAACATAAAATGTTTTAAAATTACACTCATTAAAAGACGGCTCATTACCTGAAATATGTTTGAGTAGGAGACTAATGTCTCGTATGCGTGACCAATGATTGGTGAGACCAAGGTAAAAATACCACGATTCAATTGAAGGCACACTAAACACAGATTTTTTTTTTAAAGTAAACCAAAAGCTTATTATAAACTGAATGAGAGTTCAAATTATTGACAAAATCTATCAGAGATTAGACGACTTCCCAAAAGATATTTAACAACAATTTTAAGTTTAGAAACTGAAGTAAACTCTTATATATTTGGTGAGGATTTTTATGGATTTAGTTGCCGGGTATGAACTTGTCAAATTTTAAATTAAAGGCATAGAATGAAAAGGATATTAAACAACGAGGTTTTCACAAAGATTTAATATCACTATTTTTATGTGAACTCAAATCAATGGAATTCAATGAAATAAATTTTAAAATTAAACAAAAGTTATGGTTATATAAAATAGCAATTAATTAGTGAATGAACACAAAACATAAAACCATTCAATCCTTTGAAAATTCTTAATTTTTCCTTATATTTATTCTATTAAATATAAATTCTTATTTTTGGTCAAAATTTATGAGCAAGATTATTTTATAAAATCTATTAGTTTTTTCATATAAAAACCATTTTAGATAAAAATGTGTTGAAAATAAAGTTTATTAATTTGTCAGATAATTTCATTATTATATAGAGATTTTCTTTGAAATTGATGAAAAAGAGCAAATAGAGCAAAATGTATAAGATGATGGGCAATAGATATACTGTTATTTAGCTCATAAATATAGTAAAAAAAAGTTGGAAATATTGACTAAAGCCTCGAGTAATGTAAGAGCTGTTAATTTTGTGAACACAAATAAATCATTTCTAACACTAAACCATACATTGAATCAAAATTCAATTTCGGTCACAAAAATAAATATAAAATTTTTTCATCCTTTTGTTTGAGGGATCGATAGACCAAAAATTTTGATTATATTTTGAAATGTATCCAAAATTTTACACATTTAATAAAAAACTCATTTAATAAGTATTTTTCTTTTGGAAAAATTTTCGTAATTTTCTTCATTATTTCAATACAAAAGCGAAAAATGATTTATTATTTGATATAAAATTATTGATAATATGAGAGGCAGTGAAAAAGGATGAGAATGGGATTCAAATATTGTGATAATAACTTAAGTTAATTTAAAGGAAGGCTTGAATTTGTGTGTATTTATGTGAATGCATTGATTGGAAGCAAGAAAAAGGCGCCCCAAAGGGATCTCAAGAGATGTGGTGTGGAAGTAGTGCTCACAAGAATATGATTAACTGTATTTGACAGCTCTTGCATTCTGATAGATGAACAGTCATAACACAGTTCTCAATGGACTAACAAACGAGTCGTAAAGTGTGTACTGACATTACATAAGACACCTTAAAGCAGACAGTCGTCAGCCTTAAAGCCTACTCTCATGCAATGCATTTATGTTATGCCATAAAACTGTGTTTTAAGTGAATTATCTTTAGTTAAGTTCTCTTATCTTAAAAAAATGATTGTTTTTTGAAAATGAAAACGATTTTCAGTGAAAACGAAGCGTAGACTCAACCGAATCGATTATAAGAGCTCTCATTTACCAAACAGTCAGTAATGAACCCCAAGAGTACTACAAAGCTTTGTATCACTAGTTTATCAACGTTTTCACGTCTGACAGAAAGAGTCGAGACTTTGTTCTGGTATTGGATTAATCTTAATATGTTTTCCTTATGGAAACAATACTCTTAACTGAGAGAAGACGATAGAAAAAGTGATGCAAAACCTTATTCTTCGTAATATCAGAACGAATAACAATTTTTTTAAAGAATATAACTTTAGTTCATTTTTATAAACAATGTATGAAATGATATAATACATGAAAACCATATTTCAGTTTAAAAACCGGAACAAAGAATATATGAACAAAAGGTCGACATAAGAAAAAGGAGAGTAAAGTAAACATTAATTTTGATTATCAAAGGGTTCCAGTTTTTCGTTGACTAACATTTCATAACGTTTTCATACAAACATATCAGTGGCTGTCATATGGCTGTCATATTATTCACGGAATTGCGAACAAATCAAATGCTCTTAAGTGAAATCGCGTGGAAACGAACAAATTCTCGTTCAAACAACTCATTCATTCACTAAACTGTAACATATCGTTGACTCCGGGCATCAAATTCTTCGAACAAAGTTCTGAATCCAATGATTATTCTTTGACTTTATTTCTGAACTCCAATCCCTTCTTTTGATATATAGTTATTCTGTGGTGACTTTCCTTCAATATACTCCTGTCTAATATGTGGAGAGGATTAGTGGCCAATATTGAAGTCAACATACATTTCACTGATTGCCTCAACTGATTGTTTGATGCATTTTCATGAAAACAAATGACAAAAAAGGCCAACACATCGACGATCCAACGATAACTAACTCTGACTTATCATTTACTGCACAATAAACCTGAAGTACTGTTTCTTGTGAACACAGAATAAATTGTACTCTACTTTAGTGTTAAGTGTATCTCAATTTAGTTTTTATCGCAAGTATTGCGACAAAAGTTTAAACGGAAAAATCGAAAACAAACTCATTTTATAAATTGAGTGTCAAATGCATACAATTGACAGACAACTCAGAAATTGTTTCAAACACTCGATGTGTTTCAAAATCAGAGATGATAACACTTCTAAGACTTCCAAACAATACTTTTATTGTAAAGAGAAAGAAATTCTCTCAACTGTTGATAAAAAGTATTGATTTATGATTTGTCATCTGATTTGTCATCCGATCATCAGAACAAAAGTGCATTCTTTAGCGTCACTACAAATCAGTTTAAATTCTTTTTCTGTTTGAGTATATCTACTAAAATGAAATCGATATAAATTTATCTGAAATCTGTTGCCTTTCAGGAATCTCTTGTATAGATTATGTGCCCTCTGGACAGCTCTGAATTACATTTAGTGTCAATTTAAAAGCCAATACTAAATAGTGGAATGACTCACAGGCTCGGCTCACTTTAAAAGGATCGTCACTATCGACCACATCCACCACAGATTCCACTTTGAAACGGGCGGAGGAGTCGTTTGTGTTGTGCAGATGTATTGCATATTTGAAAGCCGTCTGAATATCTTCGTTAGCGGTCGTGAAAATAGCACCTGATTTAGGATTATATCAATTCATTAATTATTCCCAACGTTTTAATACTCTAAACTTATTTTGATTTACAACACATTTATTGAGAAGAAATGTATTATTTGGTGAATCACTAATAAATCATAACATTAAGTATAATAACTATTTCAGTAATTAATGTCTTAAAATTTATTTCTGAAAAATTCCATTAAAACGACAATTATATACATAAAAGAAAAGTTCATTTGGTTTATGATTTAATGCTCTTTACTATGAAATGAAAGCACAGAATAAAATGAAACGCATTTCTTATGTAAAGAACTCAAGTATTTATGAAAGAGAAAAGATGTAATATATATGTAAAGATTTCTCTTAATTCTTTGGAAAGCTTACTGATCGTATCCGGAACTTCAAATGCCTCCGGTTCCGCAATGGCAGGAAGAATCTCTTCTGCTGTTTCCTCTTTTCCAAGGTCTAAGTCCCCTGGCAGCTCAATCTCCGGTAATTCTTCTTTTTCCACTGATTCTTTTGCC
>JAQFZL010001212.1:0-11163 GCA_034695685.1 Galumna lanceata
ATAATTACAATAAAATTTAAAACATGTAATAATTAATGTAATAATTAATTAACTATAGATTAAAAAATTTATTTAAAAATTCTATATTTATAACATCTAAAAGTTTTTGATTTCATAACTGACTAAAAGATATATAAAAAATTGTATCCACTCTTATCGCGATTCAAAATAATTTCAATACAAATAATCCTTAAGTATTAACAGCGGCTAAACTTATTCTGATAAATGAAAATAACACTTTATATAATATTTGCTGTCTTTTGAATCCATTATTGTTTTGTTTCCCATTTCACTAAACTATGATTTTCATTAAGACTATTATTTTTGTTTATTTGATATCAAAGGTATTGATTCTCGAAAGATATGGAAATAAATTCATTAATAATTATTTTTGTTTATATTTTATTTATATTTTAACGGCTATTATACTAACAATCGATGGTTTGGGCTCATATGATGTGTAATCATTTCTCTAGGATTAGTCTGTTTGACATAAATAAGTTGTTTGGGTTTCCTTCAAAAGAGCACAGAATTGTGAGACTCATTCAAAATTAAAATATTGATCCGAAAAATGTTAATCTTTTGGTTGAATTTTCTCTAATTTTACGAAATGAGTGTCAAAAACTGATTCAAAACTGCAAATATTTCACAACAAAAGTGATGAATATTTAATTAATCAATTATTATAAACTTTAATTAACAATTGTTCTTGGGAAAAGTTTGCTCTTGATAAATATCCCATAAAAATTTAATTTCCTCTTTTTATTGAATATCTAATTAATTAAATCGATTTCTGTTTTGAAATATAATTTTTTTATAAACTCTATAGAAATTGTGTTAAAAGTCTAAGCGATGAGATGTGGCGCTGAGAGGAGGCAAACAGCAGTTGAAATGACCGCAAATGTTGTAAAGAGAATGAGACACAAGCGGTCGATAACCATTGCCGCGAATTTCCACTCATTTATAATTTCTTGTAACTCATCCTCTCTTCTCATTCTATTTGTTATGAATTTTAATTCTCTAACGATTGGCATCAAATTATTGTCTTGGAAATTGACACAAGTATTGAGTTGAGGACAGTTTACTTCAGTGGGAGAGTCACTGATTTGTGTGTTATAAGCACTGATGTCGGGCTCTTCCGAACGGTTTTGCATATTATAAAGATTATTGTGAAATGAATCGATGTTTGAATAGGCTGTGCACTGACAGCCACCCGAACAACGATTAGTTGTATGTAATTGAATGAAGTCTTCCTCGCAATCCATTATTTGTGACATTAAATTTCTGTTGGCGTGTAATTGTTCCAACTCTTTGATTTTCCTGCTTATGTTTGCTATTTCCTGTCCCTTAACAGGTGATGAATTCGATGTCTGGTCACTCCGTGTCCCCGACGGAGGCTTCATTTGGCCAGGCTTGTCAATCCGAAGTAACCATGGTAACCATGTCAAAATTATTGTTCGGATCTGTTTTACATATCAATTATATAAGATTTATGATAGGGACTTTTAAGAATGGTGCTTGATAAAATTGAATAAGAAATTAATTAAAAATAATCTTAAATATTAATATTGAATTCTTAGCAAAAGTTAGTGAAATTGATTACACTTTAATAGTCATTATTGATAGTCTTTGGTCAGTGCTTTATATTACTATCAAAAATTGATCATGATACATAATATAGGAAATTATGAACTTTAATAATGAAAATATTATTAAAGGGTTTATTTTAAAGTTCAATATATAATAGTATTTAAGAACATTGAATATAAATGATATCAAAAGTGATATTAATTCCAATTTCAATATAAGATATATCACCCAAATTTAAATTTCCTTAATTTGAAAAAACCCATTAATTTTTAATATAATAACCTTGCTACAAACAAAGATCAATCATAAGAATAAACTAACAATAAAGCCATCAATTCTAAACAACTCTTTGATCGGTGCTTAGAGAAATATTTTTATTAAATATAATTACCTAGTTCATTTTAAAATAGATTATAAATTATGATTAGAATTTTCAAGAATAGCGCTTGATTGAGATGAATATGAAATGAATTGACCAGGAATAATCTCAAATATTAATGGTTAAATAATAGAAAAATTCATTGAAAGCTTTTACAATTTAATAGTCATTATTAGAGCGAAAATTTCTCTGGAATAAAAACCTTTTAAATCGATAGGAAATTGGGAATAAAAAAGGTCAAAATCAGGAATTAAATCGGGAATATAAATTTACATTTAATTAATAAATTTAATAATTGAATGATTGAAAATACATAAAATTAATCATAAAAATATCAAAGAAAGGGCTAAATTTAATTATATTTTTATATTTAATATTATCTATTTCCTTTTAGTCAAAATATTCTATTATAAAAAAAGAGATATCGATATACAAAGAAATAGGTAGTACACCATAACCGCTAGTATACTGTAACTATTTGTAACTATAATGACTCATTAATAGCCTTTTGGTCAGTACTTTTCATTATAATAGAGATTTGATTATATGATACAATGTATGTGAAAATTTAACTTTTATTATTGAAAATTTTAAATTTATTGAAGGGTTTCATTTAAAGTTGACTAGGTAATAGTATATAAGAACATCAAGAAAGTATTATTAATTCCATTTGTAAATTATAAGCCATTAAGTAATCAAAAAGTGATTCTTAAAAATTTCAATTCTGTGTCAAAATCCTATCAATAAGTTATTAAAAATAACTAATTTTAGTTTCAAATATATTTTTCTAAAGTAATCTCTTTTACATTCAAAATAAGTACCGGAAAATATACCACTCTTTCACTCTCTCCTCAACATTTATTATAAATATGTCAAATATTTCACTTTTTCAGTCATATCTTAATCTTAAATGACATCAAAAAATGTCTCTAAAAAACTCTCATCAATTGTTTTAGGAAATGAAGACTAACACTATTCTAACATTTCTGAGAGAATATCTACTTTTAGTCCATAACTCCTATTATTTGCAACATTTCTTAATAAACGATTTGATAGATTTGAAGGAAAGAGAAATTCATTTTTCTTTTAAAGTATTTCATACTTTCAAAAACGTAAAATCCATTTATATATTGAGTCTAAAGTTTTAAAAGCAACAGAAGAACATAATGTCGGAAAGATGTTCTTCGTTGAGGACTCACCCATTGGGGCATATCGTGATGTTCTGTAGTTCTGTGATGAAAATTGAGCACAATTACAGTCATGACTACTGAAAACGCAACCATAATCCTATACACATTTTGTGCACAAATGTTATCATTTTTCAAAATCAGTAAAATATTGAGACATTTCTATAATATTTGTTTCAGTTTTGAAATATTGATGAAAAGGTATACTCACATAATGCATGCAAAATAAGTACCTGCAATCAATTGTAAACATATATTAGTTTTTCTTTCTATTATCACTTCCATTACATCGATATTATTCTTATGGACTCAAAGGCTTTTAGAATATGGCATTAAGTCAACATTGAGCATGCAACATTTTCTAACTTATATTGAGAAAAGTATTCAATCAAATGGAAAATAAATTGAATTAAGTCAATATCAAAGGGTAAACATCTCTAACATCACATCCCATAAAAACAATTTTTATTCTTACCGACAATCGATACGGAATCGGAAGTGGCTGTAAAGTAATGGTATAAATTTAATTACTTTTTAAAATTAATTAATTACAAACCGGGCATTATTTCCGCCAATTGCATGAGAAACACCTAGCACATAAAATAAACAGCAAATTTAGTTACGATTTGAATTATGTATTGCCTGGAGCTAAACAATATATTAAGTATTTAATACATACAATCATACTGAGCAAAATGGTTACTCCTAGAGTAAGTTTTTCGCCCGAATCGGGTGGAAGTGTGAAACTTAATAATGTCATCGAAGATATTATTACTGAAGGAATTATTAGATTAAATCCATAATAAAGAGTACGTCTCCGGATATTTATTGTAAAAGTAATGTCAATATAGGGATCCGGACAACAGGCGTAGTAAAATACTGATCGCACTCCGGGAACACCTATTAATAGAATGACTTATCAATTGTTGCAAATATTTGCAAAAATTTATGTAATTATGGGAATATATCCTCAAATAATATGATAAACATTACATAAAGAGTTAATATATTTATTGATATTCCTATATAAGACTTAATTAAATTGAGTTCAGAATAAGATTAAGTGGAACCAACTCAAGAGAACCCATTCGCCATTAGGTATGTAATTAGAGGTATCGCCTCCCTCTTCACTCAATAGCCTCAGATCTAAGGAGAATCCATCGTAACTAAAAGCAAAGTAATGTTAGATTAAAATCGTTACAAACAAATAACAAAAGAGTATCCTTACGTCCAACTCCCGAACTTCATCTCACACTTTTGGTCATCAAATGGAAACCACGTGATGTCTATCTTACAGGTGCTCTTAAATATGCCTATCATTAAAAGAAAATTAGCGATCAATAAAGTCTAAGCCACTCATCGATTCAAATAAGTCTACGTTTACTTAAATTAGAACTTAATTTCATTTTAATGTTTGGAAACACTTCTCTAATAGTATTCAGGACTTGTTGTCGGATAATATACAGCAAATACACAGAATTTTCACTCTATTTATTAGAACAAACATCTCTTTATATAATCTCTCATTAATTTTCTCTCTAATCCTTACAATAATCATTTCAACCGTTTTTACTTTTTTGGTTTTCCACTAATTAAATATTATTCCCAAATTTGAAGGTAATTCGATATATACGTACATAGGATTATATATATAATAATAATATATAAAATATAGTTTATATTTTAAACTCTAATTAGTCATAATAAGTATGAATATAAATGACGAACCGGGTGGTATATACAAACAAGATCCATTATTTCGAACGACGACATTTGTATGATAAGTACCATCAAATTTTTCATCAGCACTACCATGGTAGATCATTAAATATTTTAATGTGTTATACGAAAGCCATATTAATAGTAATGACAAACCTATTATACATAAGGATATCGGGTTTCCAAATCTTATCTGGAGTTACCCTCAAGTCTTGAATACCTCCGTATTCGCTTGAATTCCACCTCAGATTTGTGTCGACCCATTCCTTCATAAGTAACACATTAGAGACGTAAAAGAATTAATTTAAATAAATTTGAAAAGCATTTCAACTGAAAGCCATAGAATTTTAGATATAATCGCGATTTCATTGATTCTGAAGAGAGAGAGAACTAATGAAAAATTATTGCATTCGAGTGAAGACTTTCTTTAATGAATACAATTTTCTGTTAACTACTGAAGCATTCGATGAGAAAGAAATAGATTCCCTTCGGTTTCATTCTCATTGTCTTAATCTTCGATTAACAAAATGAGAGTCTTATTGAAAAAGGATTTCAATTATCAGATATTCTTTTAATTTTTATTTTCTGAGACTCGTTATTATAAAAGAAATATTTAATCATTTTTTTATATTAGACATCACTTTATTGACTGAATGTTTGACAAATATATCCAAATGTCTGCGAATCTAATTTTTATGTCTAGACTCTAGACTTGTTTTAATCAAAAATGTGTTTTAATTAAATATTTTGACTGAATAGTGACTCAAACTTTTTAAAAAAAAACTTAAACTAATCAATAAGAAGCTCTTTTGTAAAATGAAGCATGCTAAATTTAATATAAATACTAATCTGTTCCTAATTTTTGCAGATATAAAGACATTTATTTTCTTTTAATTTTGATTAATTCTAATGTGATCTTAAGATCTGTTTTATCTTTTATTGAAAAATGGAAGTACTCTACGCATCACTGGTTAACAAAAATAGTGATTTAGCACTAGATTTGTTGAGACGGACTAACACTTTCTTTCTTTAGGTAATTCAATAGCTCAATGAGTAAAACTAATTTTATAAGAGATCCGGCTATTATTTTTAATTTGACTTCTTTTCATGATTAAACTTTTTTATATATTCTTGGGTCAAATCTCTCGTCGCCTTAATTAGTGAAAACTCTTTTCCTGTTTATCTCAAAATTTTATAGTTCAGTCATTTCCAAATTTTTGAGTGATTTTCCCTCATCTCTATATTAAGTCCATTTGTAGAGAAATGGGAGGAGTGGGTGGTATGGGAGGAAATCTCAAGTGTTCATTATAGTTATGAACTTTAAAATTTATTTTCAAAATATGAACTCGTGTTGTCTCCATAGTATTGACTTATCAATATTATAGGGACTACATATGCATGTAGTTATATATAAAACATAAGTATTAACTTGGTGAAATATTAGAAGTGATGTCAAATATAAAGTAATCATTAATTGACTTTCTTTTGAAATAATGTTATTAAATCTGCGATTTTTATTAAAGGCTTTTAAGAAATCATTTGAATTTTAGATTTGATTTGAAATTATATTAATATTCTTGAGATGAGATCCAATCAATAATTTTATTTAGAGTTTCATTTGACAAATAATAAAAAGCCGACTCTTTTTCAATACTTTAAGTGTAAGAATCGGAGGACAGAACTTGAAAGCAATGAATAAATAAATTTCAATTTCACTCAGAGTTTTATTTTGTCTCAAATAAAAAACATTACAAAATATTTATGGAATTCCATCAGAAAAAAGAGTCAAAATTAAGAAAAACTTGAGAGTAAGCAAAAGGTCAGCATTTTTTTTAAACATTTAAGCCTTAAATTTTAAGGTATTGAAAGACTTGAAATATAGACTCATTTTCTATTTATTTCATTTCAATTTTGGCTTTAATTTTGATGATTCTATTGAGTCAATAAATTGCTTGAGAATAATGTTATCGAATCAATAAATTGTTTATTTAGTTTAATTTTCAAACTCTACAAGTTCATATTTAATTCAGACAATCATTTGTTGATAAAATGATTGTTTTACTCTTTTTTTGATTACTTTGGCATTAATTTTGTCTCAGAATTGGAAATAATTGGAAACTGTTTTTCACTTATTTTTCTTTCTGTTGATTAGACATCAGGTCTTATAGAGTGAACTTTCGTGTAATACAGTATTACTGATACTACTCTTCAGATAAGTCTGAAATCAATCCTCATTTTTATCATTTTTCAATTCATAAAATCAAAAGTCGATTACAATTCTTATATCTATGATTCATAAAAAGTATTTTTTTTAAATCTATGATAAAAAGGCAAAAATTCCATTAAAGTTATGTCTATTTATTGAATAAAAGAGGACTTATGAGCGCTTTTTTATTTGATTCCCTTTCGCTGAACAAAAAATAATATGCTTTTCATTAAAGGAATTCAAAATAAAGTCAGTATTTTCTTCATTATTTTGGAAAAATTCTTGAATATCGAACCAAATGTCGATTATATGGGAATATCAGTGGAATAACAAATATAATGAGGAGTGGAATCCAATTCTTATGTCCTATTTTTCAAATATTGTGGCCAACAATGTCTGCCTAAAAGCTATAAATAAACTTTATTTGACTGAACTCTGATCTATTATACGACTTTATGACTGTCTTCGGACAACATTCAGGTCCGATATTATTCTTATTTCCTATAAAAAGCATTATTCCGTGAAATTGTATTCATATATCATTTAATGAAAAGAATTCACTGAAAAAACACTGTCCTTAACGTCTAAGAACTCGTTGGTTATGAATATATGATTTATAACAAACTCTATTCTCTAATATAACTAAGCTTGATAAATCTTCATACTTTCCCCCCTCTATTAAGATAACTCTAAGGAATATCTGACACAACAATAATATAAAGCTTTCATTTTAACCGTTATATTATCTAAAAAAAAGTAAAAGAAATATAAAAAGTAAATAATATCAATGAATAGACTATTGATAAATCGTTTTAACCTTTTTTATAGCTATTATTACTTAAATTGCTTCCAATAGTTTACTCAGTATTTATAACAAAAAGAATACAATTTCTACATATTTTCAAGTTTTGAAATTTCATTTCATCAAAGAAGTAGTTTTAGTATAATTTTTTAAAAGTAAGTAATTTTTGTCCAAATGTAAGGATAAACTTTGAAAATTTGAGGACTAATTTCTTATTTAATATTTGAGTGTTGGGCCAATTGGGGCGTATATTTCTAATGAAAAGTTTTGTTTGAATTTATTGCTGAAACAAGTCTTGAATTAAGCCTTTGAATGTGTTATTAATGCGTTTGAATGAGTTTTCATTTTAGAGCCAAAAATAATTAAAATTCGTTTTGTGTTTCGGACAACGAATTTCAACCTATAATAGAGTATAGTTAGCTATAAAGTAAATTTAACTTGCTTCAAATGCTCCAATTGCTTAATTTCGTTTGTTTACTGAAGGCATTCAATTGTAAAGCGAAATAGACTCTCGACGTTGATTTTGGATATAAATCCATTCAATTTTAAATGTAAACCATTTTGATTATGAATATCTCACAAATAAAACTAAATTATAGTACAGAATATGTTATTAAATAAATAAATATTAGTAGAGATGATGAGACTAATAAAGAGTTTTAGTATTTTCAGAATACATTTAATAATTTTAAGCCCATTTCTCGTTAGGTTTTATTTATTCAAAACTTTTTTTCAAATTCTGTCAGTTGTTTAGTTAAAGTACTTTTAATAAATAAATAGTGATTTGATTTTGTGTTTTGAAAAATTAAGTCTATTTCCAAACATAAACGACAAATGAATGAATAAAATAAAATTCTCATCAAAAGAGGGTACAGTTTTCGTGAAATAAAGGAAAACATTCAAACAATGGAAGAAAGCGTTGCTTTATTTCAAACAAACGGTATCTTATGTCGACTCGATATTAAGGATTAATAGACATAACACAAACACATCTGCAAACAAACATAAGCAGAAACTATAGAAAGACTTGTGCCAGAAATGTGAGGGCAAATGACATCGGATTCTGACTTTCATGCCATACATAAAATGTTTTTCGCAGACGAAGAAATGCCAATAATATGAAGTGAGAGAAATATGAGTAAAAGATTCTCTTAAAAAAGTGTTGTGAAAAGTGTTGTCAAAAGTGGTATCAAAACTATTTTCTTTTTTCATAGAATATTTGTGGCAAAGAATGAGATCAAAACAAATATATTGAGAAAAAGGAAATTAAAGTTTGCATTCGAGTGAAGAATAACTTAATATTTAGAATAACATATCATTGACACCAAACCGTTGACTGTATTTCAAACCTCATCTCATTATTATTCTAATAAAAGGCATTTCAAGTTTTAGAAGAAAATTTTAGAAGTGATTAGTTTTTGGCTTAAAAAAGCCTTTTTAAGAAATAAATTAATTCTGTATAAAGAAAAGTCATTTAATCAAAGATTATAATTTTCTGTTTATATTAAGTAATGCAATTTTAGTTTAAATATTAGTTTAGAGTAAGTTTAGGGCCTAACTTACCAGCGATAGCCATGTATTTGTTATTAACTGCTGATTCTTTTCATCCTAGTTCATTTTTAGAAAAGGGTTGAGAAGAATAGAAGTGGGAAACGAATAGGGAATAAGACATAAGACATTGAGACATGACTTTAGTAGAAAAACTTAGAGAAGAAATAAAATTAAATGAAAAAATCGATAAATAAAAAGATGAAGAAATTAGAAACGAATGGAAACAGACATCACGTACTTTCATATTAGACTTATAATTAGGAATCGGATAAAATTAGACTATATTTACATTTCATGCGATTCCGACTTAATTTATTAATAAATTTAGTTAATGTGTTTGAGTTAACGCTTTTAGTGTAAGTCATATAAAAAAAGTTTAATTTTCGTTTATAACATCGCCTTCAATAAAGTTATCGCTTTTGAAAAATAGATTTTTCGTCTTATTTTTATTGAAATACTTACCAAATTCAACCAAACGTTGGACGTTAGGATTTGGTTCTTTTCATCCTAAATATAGTGATTATAAGCAAGTTTATATTAAACCAACAATTATTCCAATCAATAGTTTTCAACTATTCTTCACTTTTAAGGATTTTTCCATTTGAAGGCATTTATTCATAAAACTATTAAAACTATTTCCACACTTTAAGTGATTGAAACCAAAAGAAAATGTTTTTGATTTTTCAAACTTAAATTCACTTATATTAAGATATTAATAGTATCTCTCTTTTTGTTATTACATTATATTTTACAGTCAATGAATTTCTTTATTTAATAGTTTTTGTTAAATGACTCGAAATGATGTTATTTTTAAAATTATGGCTCAATTCTATTCGTAAAACTTTCTCTCTTTTCTTATCTTAGTTTTGGATTTTGTAAAACTAAATAATGTTTTATTGTTTTTACGGTTTTATTGTCACTAAAAGATATTTATTAAAGATTTTTAACTCAAAGAAAGATTTGTTTAAATTTATTTGAAAATTAATTTTTGAAGTTTTCAAACAAATGTGAAGAATATTATTTCAAATAAACAAAATAAAAGCACACTATTAACCAACAATTTTGTCGATCCTAAGGGTGGAAAAGTTTTAAATAAAATGACTTAAATTATTAGGAATGGAATTTAAGATCTAGTTATTTGCTATTAACTATTTTGTGTTGAAAATAAATCTCCGCTATGGAAACTGGTTAGGAATGTAAGAATAAGTTGATTTTATGGAGGGTTTCCATAATAGAGGGATAAAGTAATAGAGGTTTATCTTTATTAAATTTTGTGACAAATAATTCTTGATTAAAATATTTGAAAATTTTCACAAATATTTTTTTAATTTCCTTTCAGTCTATGCATTGATTCCCATTTAAATTAATTGTTTAGATTTTAAAAATTAAATAAAAATTGTTTTAATTTATGTGACCATAAATGTGGACATAAGTTAGAATACTTGAATGTATACAACAATTTTTACTAAAGAAATCTGACCTAAAGGCCAATTCAGGACAACTGACAACTTTATCATTATATGATAATTAAGATAATGAAATGAATAATAAAATATCTTTTGGTCTGATTAATAAAAAGTCACAAAAATTGAAAATTTTCTTTAATGATATCATCAGTGTACATTATGGTCCTCAAAAATATTGCAAGATTGGATCTTAATGGAACGTGGTTAGTTTTACTATGAATAATTTATAATATAGAAATAAAGTGAAGAAAAAAAATGAAAAT
>JAQFZL010001213.1:0-11159 GCA_034695685.1 Galumna lanceata
CATTTGAAGTAATAATAAGTTGTTAATATTTTTATATTATTTTGAAGCATTCGTTTAATATTCATTTTCACCTTGTTCAGATATTTAAGAGCGATTTTGAAGACAACTACTATTAGTTTAAATATAAACGTTATATTTTTTGAAACACTCCGAAATCACTTATCAGGTTATTGAATGAACAATAAAATGATAAAAAAATTTCATTACTCAGTTTAATCAGTATTTGATTTTACCAAGTAATTCACCTAACACAGAAAATCTGGTAAAATCAAGGTCAATCTGTAATGTTTTAATTTTATATAGTGATGAATAACTTAACTAGCTCGTTTGTAAAGATGTTCTAATTAATCTTGATTAAAACAAGTAGAAGTCAGAGTTCGAGGTCTCAGAGAGGGATATTTTTGCTTATTTTTGGTCTAAGAGGGGGGGTCTGAAAACCACGCCCATTTCTTTTGTTCTTTTTCCCGTTTAGGCCCTAGGCCTGGGAGGTGGTATTTTGACGATTTTCGGAACTCAGGGGGGGTATTCCGGAATATCCCCCCTTGTTGGCCATGCCTGAAGAACACCCTCCAATAAGGAAGGGTTATTTTGTTTTTGTTTTTATTCTGCCAAGATTCAATTAAGTTTCACCGTAATTCAGTTTGATCAGGCTAATGAATCAGGTTTAGAGAGTAAATGTTTATTTATTGATTTATTTGATCAAGATAAGTATGAGTTCAGATTTCAAACATTGATATTTTTACAATACATGGCTATATATATTTTTGGCCCATTATACTTTCAGGCATCAATAGTTTTTTGCTCAAGTAGAAACATATTTTTTTTAAAATAACTTTTCAAGCTGCTAGCAGAAAATTCAACCATGAAAATTTAATTTGCTGATTAATTATTTCCAATATTTTAATTTAATTTTTTGTTCAACTTTTTCAAATATATTTCAACCTAGTCATTTTTTGGAATTAATTATCAGATATTGGATATGTGATAGATATGAGAGTTAAAGTGGAGGTTGTGATCAAAAATAACCCCTAATATTTTGGTTTCGTATACTCTTTGAATAGGAATGGGACCCAAATTAACATTGAGTTTAACTCTACTATTAGGAGAACCCATTATTACATAATTAGATTTTTCATAATTTGGAACTAATTTGTTGTCTAAAAACCATTTATACATATTATTCAGATCAGAGTTCATATTAACATTAAGTGAATCATAATCTTTGGCAGAGATTACAAGATTTAAGTCATCAGCAAAAAGAAATAATTTTCCAAATAATTTCAAATTTGTTATATCATTAATAAAAATAGAAAAAAGAGTCGGGGCTAAGACACTACCTGTTGGGACAGAAATATCTAATGACTTAATACTAGATATAGATTTGTTTTTCATAACAAATTGATAGCGATTTGTAAGATATGATATAAACCAAGTGATGGTATTGTTGTCACAACCGAAAAGTTTCAGTTTTTCGATTAGCAATTGATGATAAACTAATTCAAATGCTTTCTTGAGAACGATTGAAACGATTGCAGTCTTGAGATTTTTATTCAAATTTTCCGACACATCTTACAATACAGAAACTGGAGCATCAGCTGTTGAGTGACTTTTTCTGAAACCGAATTGTCTCAAACTCGATAATTTATTTTCTTTCAAATATTTGCAATATCTTTCAAATTGACTCAGTTAAAGAAAATGTTCTTGAGAAATTTATGTCCTTCATTGATTATTATTGTCAAAAGTGACCAAAACTTAAACGTGAGAAATAATTATATTACTGAAATAAAGAATTCAACAGATCATTTACTAAATCTAAACGAATCATGTTTAGATGATAAGGAATGTGATTTTGGATTGAGATGTGTTGATAATCATTGCAGATGTCCGCCAAACTATCGACCGACAGAAGAAAATCTATGTAAAATGTTTTTTTGTTACAAGAAAGTCTAAAATTGTCATAGATTTAGTGAGAAAATGTTATCAAGAATATGACCCTAAACGTAATTTATGTGATGGAAACCTTTATTGCAGATGTGATCAAGGTTATGAAGCAAATGATAATAACGGAAGGAAATGTGAGCAAATTTCGGAGACAAATAGCACACAAGAATTTTCCTCAGCATCAACCACAAGCACATGGTGGATTTATACGGTTAATTTTGGTATTTGTTGGTTATTATTAATATCAGTTTTTGGCCATTTTCTGATAAAAAAACTTAGAAAAGAACATGAAGAAATGGATGATCAAGCTACAATTAACGATACTCAACAGCAAAATGAAGTGGATCGTGTTGATCTTCAAACTGGAAGTAACGATCAAGCACATGATAATCATGTATCAAATAGAGAAGCAAGGTTATTCACTCATAATTCCTATCAAATCAATGGTTCGTACGAGCCCCCTCCTTCTTATGATTATATTCCTGGTATTCAAAACCGGTTTGAAAATGTTCGAGTGTTAAATGTTTTGCCATTTGATAATTTTGAAAATAGAAATCATCAGAATCTATCAAATTTAGAATCCAATGAAGCCCAAGAGAATATTAGAATTGATCGATATACTCACAGTTCACCAAGTACGTCGACATTTTCTATTCCAACTTATGATGTTGAAAGTTCAAGAACCCACCAAAAGAGAGAACAATTGTACATGCAAATATGAACTATTTTCATTAAATAAATCAAAATAGATAGATGTCTTAATCACTTTGAATTGTTTGAACTTTTACTTCAATTTTATTATATAAGCGTAAAAACTTTGAATTATTTCAATATAATTTCACAGGAATGTTTAAATTTCATGTAGGGTTTAATATATGATGATGAGGAACCCTGATGAGAAAGAGTACTATTTGAATAAAATTAGCTTACGAAAAATATGTGCACTCATTGAAATGAGGTCAAAGTTCTTATTAAAATTTTTTGATATCATTTAACAAAACTTTGAAAAACATTCTTTCATTGATAATAAAAGATTTTAAAACTTGAATTTCAATTTGATGATACCCTATTGACAATGATTTTTTTGTATTTTGGGAAACTTTCAAGTTAATTAACGGTTTTTTCAGAGATAGAACTTGAATAAAGTCTTTCATTTGAGGCCGTGCAAACTTTTGGAAATTATTCTTAAAAATATTTCAGATTCAATTGTTTGTATAGTCTGACAAATGGAGAATATGTTCATGACTATTTTTTTCAGTTTTTGAATCAAAATAGCCCATTAACAATATTTTTTTTTTGTTTATCAAGTATATTTGATATATTTTAAAAAAATTTATTAAGAGATATTTCTCTTCACAGTACATTTCTTTTCTATAAGAGATTATTTTTTATTGTAAATAAATTTTTAATGAATCATGATGAAAATAATTTTAACCTTCAGAGATAAATATTCTTATAAATATAAAATGATGTTTATTGAATTGGATTGAGTTACGGAGCTAAAGAATAATTCCTTATCGCAGAGGAGAAATTTATATTGAGTCTGACATTATATCAATAATAAGAGTGAATCATTTCATCATGAAATCAAAACCACAGTTCAGTCCAAAGCATTTAATAACAGACATTAAGTTATTCAATTAAATGTGTTTGATGTTAGATGGCTCAAGAATATAGAAATATTTGTTTTGTAAAAAAAAGTGATATATATTTCAATCTTTTTAATTCACTTTATTTTCATTTTCATTCTTCCCCGATTATTCATAAACTTCCTCAACTTTCCTTAGTTTATATTTTTAATACTCTTATTCCTATTTCTTCTTTTCCAATTTTTTTATTCTTCACTATCTTCTTCAATTTATTTAAATTGAATATAATTTATTTTAAAATTTATAATTTATTCAATGATTAAATTGGTGTTTGATAGGTTGTGAATGATAAAGTTAAACAAAGAGAGGGTAACATAAATAGATTAGTAATAAACTTAACTTTGAATGTTGTTGTTGTGGCTTGATTGGTGGTAACCGAATGGATAGCGGCGAATTATGTTGATCAAATCATTAGGATCGATGATAACAAAACAGATGTTAGAAACAGCGAGACAATATGGCGGAACGGAGCCACAGCACAACAAGGGTTTCTGAAAATAAGCAAACTAGATTATTTGCTTTTTTCTCCAATCTATTACATTGACACCTTTCCTGCCTATAACTGGCGGTGTTGAGATGTCCTTATGACATTTGGCAGTTAAGAGTTATCTCGAATATTCGAGAACAGACTTGAGATATACTTCACATTAATCAATGTTTATCTAATTGAGAGACAAACTTAAGTCTTTCTTTCTTTTCTGTTCAATGTTTTCAATTTAAATCACATCGTAATCTTTATTCACAACAACCATCATTGAAACCTATGCATGAATCTAACCTTGAATGATATTCTAATTTCATAATCTTATATACTGGGGTGTTAACAAACCTAACCAACTCAACCCATTCTGTTTTATATTCCCTGTTCTAACTGTTTAATACAGTGAAAAATCGAAATCTTAAACTTCGATCGAGCACATAGGTTTATGTAGTCTCGGTTTCCTGACTAACTTTATGAAAAATTTTAAATTCAACTTCATGACTGCTTGTTATAATAAAAATTTCAAAAAAAAATTTATCAGTGTTTGCACTCTTTTATTTGAACTTGAATTTAATTGTATAAATACATCTGAAACATAATTATCTATTGATTGGATGTCTTCAATTCAAGAACCAATGAAAAAATGGTGATTTACTAACAACAAGTCGATGGATTCATCTATATCTTTCGGTATATAATATAACTAAATTGTCTATGATTCATTCCAAGAATTTTTCAAAAAACTTCATTTTGATCTTTTTCACCTTCGTTTTTGGGTTTTACTCTCACAACTTTTATTCTTGTTCATGAATCAAATGAAAATATTGAACTTCTTAATGACTTCTCGTTATTCAACTCAAAGACGATTGAATAAATTGTTCGCATCCCACCCAACGGTGATTCAAATTTGAGAAAACTAAGTTTTTGCTCTCTCGAGTTTCTGTTATCAATGAATTAATAAACTTTACTTACAATGGATCATTTAGCATATGTTGTTTATTACATTCATCAAATAAGTTACGAGTGGTTTGTTTAGCCAATTAAGGTCTTATACAATCTTAACTTTTTGCTTCAAATTGAAATTTGATATCATTCAATAGTTACTCAATTAATATTTAGCCAACTGTTCAATTTATCGTGTCATCAATTGCAGAAAAATTGAATGATATTGTTTTAAATAAGAAAATTTTGCAGGCTTATTATAAAATGAACGTGTTAACCTTCATAACCTTCTTATTAGTTTTATCAAGAAATGAAGCATTCAATTATGATTCAATTTTTTGTAATATTAAATACTCTTTTACTTTATCAATAACTTTTATCAATTTAATTTTAGCTGATGCTGAAAAAGACATCAAAAAGTTTGAAGATGGTGAATTTCCGAATGCTAATCAGAAAATATTTGATTATATCTCAATCAATGCAGCAAATTTATTCGACACAATCAAAGACATCAACACAGAATTCGAGAAGAAAGGCAAAGATTATCTCATCGAAAATTTGAACCAAAATGTTTTATTTTCTGAATTAGCTCTTGAAAAAGCCAATCAAATCCGTCATGATAAAACTAAAGTTCATACAAATTGGGGATCATATTTTTCAAATGTGATTTTACACATAAATATGTCAATTATGAAATTGATGATTTCCAATTTACAAAAAGCTCAAGATGTTAAAAATAAAGAATATACAAAGGAAAGCTTTTTGAATGATATACAAAGCGTTCTGAAATTGAATCATCTGTTGAATATCGAAGAAACTGCGAAATCAAAATCAACGAAAAATCCTGATGATGTCATAGAGAAGTTAGGCAGATTCATCAATGATCTTGGTAATTTGAATGCTACAAACAAGATGAGTATTTATATAAGAAGATCACTTACATTAATTGCCAAGATGATTTCAGCATATTGCACGAATTTTAGAAAATTTTCAGATAAATAATCTATTTCAATGGTATATCAACTAGTTCAGAATTGAATTGCATGAAAAAGTGAAATATCTGTTATTTTTCTAAATATTCATCAATTAAATCAATAGTTCAATAAAATTTCAATTCAAAATAAAAAGATATAAATTTTTCTTAATTTAATCAAGACATCTAACATTGAATATAATTAAGGAAGTTCCAATCTGTTTTTCATGGAAGATTCATGCAAATGTTTGCATTCAAGTAGATGAATTCATTTTTTGAAAAACAAGGCTCAATAGCAAAGCATAAAACCATTTCATCAATGAATTCATATTTTGAATTTTCTTCAGTGATATATTATCAAATACTTTGCATTTCATAGTATAATAGTACAAGGAAATTGACACTTTTTAACATGTGTAGGCATCCCGTTTTGATTGTAAATGTTTATCAAGTTGAATCATAAATTATTATAGGTCATTCTTATAATTTCTGATGTTATACCTCATGTTTTACATTCTTCTGATTGTTTATAACTATGATTGTATAAATTGATTGTAAATCTGTTACTCAGTTGTAGTATGTCTTCACTCTATGTGTGCACACAATGTCATGAGTTTGTAATGTTGTATCTAAAATGTTCTTGTTAATAAATGTTTGTGACTAACAAATTTCGATGCCTACACATGTAAATTGAGTAAAGTGTTTGTAATGACTGACTTCATTTTGAGGTGAACATGTTTTTTCCTTTATGAAAATGATATCGATATGAAAGATTCGTCGTAACGGGAATTGCTTTTGATCGATAATGTATAAATATATAGGAGAGAATAATTAGTCATGAGCCTGATTCACATTTTGATTCTTTGAAAAAATAGACCCAAAGAATAGATAATTACCATTAGTTACAATTTCTTTGCTTTGCCTTTAAATGTTTCTAATTTGTAAAAAGTTCTTTTATTTCGATTTGTTGATATACAGACTTTATCATCGCTATAAGTATGACAAAAAAAATTTCCTAAAAAACAATTGTTTGCACCGCAGAAGAACTCAAAGTACTTCGAAACTCTTCTGTCAGGCGTTCAGTTACTGCTTCATAAATTTTATCATTTTCTCCAAGAAAAGAGAATATCTTAAATACTCCTTTGCAGAAAGTCAACTGCAACGTTATTCACCAGGATAAGTGGCTCTACAGCTATATTTGAACCTAATGTCGGTCAACAATGGATTGGTTTAGTTTTATAATTCAAAATAGTTTCAAGAGACAACATTTTGAATACATGAAAGCTTGAAAGAACAAGGTTTGATATCTCATATTTCTGAAGAAAACTCCTCTGTATTTCATTATTCGTATTAATTCATGAATCACAACCTTGTTTGAATACTTGGTTGAATTTGAATTAATTCAAAGCAAACCCTTATTCCATTATTGAATTTGAAAGAAAGACAATTCTGTTATTCATTAAATTTTATAAAGAAAAGAAACAATACAATATGATATTTCAATTTATTATACCTTAAATTTTCAAATATTTCAAATTGATGAAAAATATTCATTTAACTTCAATTTTATTTATTTCTTCATCCAGTTTTTTCTTTCATGATAATCTGCCATATGATAATTCGGATTTGACTAACATTTAACTGGAGTTTCATTTTGTAATCAGTGATTGACTTTCCAGAGTAAGTCTTCTTTCTTTTGTCTTTCACTTTAGTTTTTTATTTGCCGAACTAAAATGTGACCAATCTTGATCACAAATCGCACACAAGCATATTAATCAGCATCAATTACGAGCACATGGTGGGTTTTTCCGGATTTTGTAGTTGTTTGCTGTTATTAACTTAAGTTTTATGCCATTTTTTGATTGAAAAACTTAGAGAAGATGAAAGGAATGATCATGCTCGAATTGATATAACACATTAGCTTAATTATGAGAATAATGTTGATCTACAAACTGTTAAACCCTTGTTTCATGCTTTCAATAACAGAGATTCAGACAAATCTGAATTTATTTGTTATCAGTGATCACAACAATCTATCTTCCAAACTACTTAATCAATCAGCTCTTGATCCAATTGAGTCCTTCTCAATTATAAATATTTGAGTTTGATACTACACCCAACAAATCCATAAAGCCCTGTTTTACCTTATTCGGATCACCAGTGCAATACACTCGACATCTAGAAAACCGATTAACATTAGCCAGAAGGCTTATATATTGTCAGTTTTACAAAATTTATAGATACAACTCCATGGCCGCTTTAATTGAATTATTTTCAGAAGAATATAAATAAGTTTTTGCACCCTGAATATTTTTGTATGAACCAATTCAAGAAAAAAAGTATTAACCAAAAAGAAACCTTTCATCTAAAACCAATGAAAATTGGTGTTAAACTAACAGCTCATCATCTGACTGATTCTCATTTCTTAATCATATATTGTTATATTCAAGTCTTATTTATAATCAAAAATTTTAAGAAAAACACTCAATTTTGATCTTTTCTATTTAAATTTTGGATTTTTTCCAACTCGTATTTGAGTAAATATATTCGATGAACTCAATTAACGGTTGAAAGACATCTAGTTTTTCAACTTCACATGCTAAAATATATACCGTTCGCACCACGATATATTTATTGTGAAACTAAATTTTCACCCTCTGATACCCACAGATAACCATGAACATTGGTCATTCAATAGAAACCATATCACAAATAGCTCAAGATGTTGATAATGTAGAAGTAACCAAAGATGGTTTTTTGAGAGGATTACAAAATATTTTTGTATAGTAATTATTTGTTGTATATCATGAAAACTAAATAATCAAAAAACACAAAAAACCCTGATGATGGCATAAAAACATTAGACAGATTCATCGATGATCTTAATAAGTTCAATGCTACCAACAAGATGAGTATTAATATATAAAGATCAATCACATTACACAGCATATTGCTCAAACTTTTCAGATATTTATTCTTTTGCAATGTAATTATAATTCAATCAGAATTGATTTAAATGAAAGAGATGAAATATTTGTTATTTTTCAAAATGTTCAACAAATATTTCATAAAATCAATAAAAATTTCAATTTCTCATGGAAAAATAGGAATTATTTTCAACTCAAGCTAATATCGAATATGGATTTTGAAAATGAAAACAAAATTAATATTATTGTTGCCAAACAAGTTGATACCTCCATTTGTTTAGAAACAAAGTTTGATAGAATAGTTTAAAACCACTTTATTAGCAGATTTATATGATTAATTGTCTTTAGTGGTAGATGACAAATGCTATGGATTTAATATGGAAAAAAATTTTTCAAACAAATTAATCCTTAACAATTCATGACTAATTAATGCCTATAAATTGACAATTCATAACACGTAAATTGAGTGAATTGTTATTAATGACAGACCTTCTTATAGAAGTTTATGTTTTTAATAAGAGAAAGATATCATAGTTAAAAGTTTGACGTATAAAAATTAATTTATAATTGAGTATGAAAACTTATATTGGAGCAAATGACCATGAAGTCAATGGCCTGACTTACTCTAAGGTTTTTTTTTATAAAAAAGATCAAAAGATTAAATCAATAATATAAGTTACAATTTCTTCATTTTGCTTTCGAGAGGTTCATCAATGTAATAAGTATTTTGCTTCTATTTGTTTATATATAGGTTTTTTCATCGCCATAATTCTGACAAATAGGAATTCCTAAAATCGAATGTTCGCACCGCAGAAAAACTCAAAAAACTTTAAAACTCTTTCATCAGCCGTTAAGTTACTGCTTTTGAAACTAAACAATATATCCGTGAAAAAAGAAAAATCTTTTCATACTTCTTTTCAGATAGTCAATTGCGCCTTCGTTCGAATAGATAAGAGAAAATAAAACTACCTTTAAGCCCAACCTCAGTCAGCAATGGTTAAGTTCAGTTCAAAAATTCAAAATAGTTTAAAGATAACAGAACATATACATAAAATTTGATATGTCACTAGTTCATCAGCGGTGTTCAGAATCATTTCTTTGGCCTAAATGATATACAGTTAATGTATATATTATTGTATAATATATAATTTATAAACTTCATACATTTGGGAATAAGAGTGGCACAATGGTTTGAGTGAATGTACTTAGCTAAAAAGCTAGGGTTCGATGATAATAATTATTATAATAATATTCATTGATTAACTCAATCAGTTACAAACTGTTATTCTTTGAGGACCAAATAATATAAATTCTGAGTGAAAATTATGAATTATTACAACAATTTTTTATAAAAATTAGAACTTTTTTCTTAAAGTCATTAAAATAATTTGAGTTTCGGATATCCAATGTTAAGTCATAAGAGTTTTTGATTCCGTTATAAAAAATGGTTTTGGATAAAAAAATTTTCTTTGGTTAGGGTAAAGTGAGGGTCAAAGAGTCATTATTCCGGGTTCGGGTGAAAGGTTTCTGTTAGGAAAAATTGTGGCAAAAATCTGAGTTTAATTTTTTTAAAGATTTAAATATGAATACTGATGAAAGAAATCTAATTCTTTGACTTAAAGTCATCCAATTTAAACTATCAAATAATGGTTGAGAACTTGTTCTGAATTTTAAAAATGTGATGAGACAGGCGGCTCTTTTTTTGTGAAATTTTCAACTTATAAATGTATAATTCATGAGTATATCCCCAAACAAAATCGCAATAATCATGAATCGGTTAAACTTTTGCTCTGTTTATTGTGTTTAGAATATGTTTGGGTAAAAAATGTCTAACTTTTGTAAATAAATTAATTCTTTGGGCAATTTCATTGGATATGTTAGTGATATGAGAGTTGAAGTGGAGGTTGTGATCAAAAATAACCCCTTATATCTTGGTTTCGTATACTCTCCGAATAGGAATGGGACCCAAATTAACATTGAAATTAACACTACTATTAGGAGAACCCATTATTACATAATTAGATTTTTCATAATTTGGAACTAATTTGTTGTCTAAAAATCATTTATACATATTATTCAGATCAGAATTTATATAAACATTAAGTGAATCATAATTTTTGGCAGAGATTACAAGATTTAGGTCATCAGCAAAAAGAAATAATTTTCCAATTATTTACTAATTTGTTATATCATCAATAAAAATAGAAAAAAGAAGAAGCTAAGACACTATTTGTTGGGACAGAAAT
>JAQFZL010001214.1:0-11158 GCA_034695685.1 Galumna lanceata
CACAAAAATATGGGTTCAATAGGAAACTGAACAATAAGAGTGTCATTTATCATATAATTTTTAAATGAATTTTTTTTAAAATAAAAAATAACTAATAAATTTTCAGTAATAATATCTTATATAATACTTATACAGTCACCGCTCGATTTAATTTTCATTTTAATTTTGCTTAAACTTGATATTTTTATTAATAACAAATGGGTTGTGTTGTTCATAAAACTATTAATAAATAACAAAATAAAGTTTTCGACCGTTTAACTGAAAACTGTGGTATAAGACAATATTAGTACAAAAAGTCAACAAATTTTTTTAAACTAAACAAGTAATTTACTTGTAGTAATTGAAAGCTTACAAATTGAGTGACATTTATTAGAACTCAAAGGGCATTCATTTGATCATCGAGGACAATCATTTGAACAAATTGACATTTATTTGAGCAAAAATGACTATCAGTTACGCTTCGATGACAGACAAATGATATTATATGAAGAATAAGAATAATAAGATTCATGAATGAGAAAGTGATTTCATAAATAAGATTTTCGTAAATATTAGTATCATGCCCAAATATTATATAAAGCATTAATTGTTTATTAGGTGTAACTAATCAGATAACTTTAAATATTTCAATATAAAATAATCTTGCTATTTTACTTGTCTGGTTTGCGGTGAAATAATAGTTTAAAATTGATTTTTCTTATAAATTATTTTTTTTATATTTAAAAGACTTTTCAATATAATTATGGATTTCAATGAATTTTATTTTTAGGTAATTATAAGAATTTTCAAAAGTTGCACGTACAACTTTGTTAGCTTAAACAATAATTTTCAATATCAACCAGAAATAATGGCATATATTAAACCTGTATTTTTAAAACAAATCATTGAGAAATGTATACACTTTAAGAATAATTTTTTATTATGAAATATTATTTTGAAAATTTAATTTCATATTTATTTGAAAATTTTAGATTAATTTCTCTTCTGAACGAAATTAATAGTAAGATTTGTTTTGAAGAATTCATAAAAATATGTCATTATATAATCAGGGCTATTTATTTATACTTTGGAAATAACAAATAAAATGATATAGAGTCATTAAAAAGTACAACAAAATATTGCCTAGTCATATTCTCTCATCCAAACTCCAATTTGTTGTCACTTAAAAATATATTTTTTATAAATCTTTCAAATGAATACGTTTTCATTCACTCTTGTATTGTAATGATACAAACATAAAGTTGATTATAAAGGATTTGAAGTTGTACAAGATAATTTATTTGTTAATTAAACTCATCAATTTTAGTTAAAATAAGTATAGAGTTGAAATCATTTTGTCATTTATTCTGTTTAAAAGAAATTAAAAAATATTATTGAATAAAATTTATTTAAGATTTGGTCTACATTTCCAACTATAGCTCAAAATAATGTTTGAATTTAATTTGATAGACATTTAAATATTTCATTTGATTTAAAAATAAATTAAATAAGAATGGCTTCAATTGCTATTCTTCAAGACCTTAACATTAATTTGAATGAAAACTTTGAAATATTAGTAAATTTATGAAAAGAATATATATTTCCATCGATTTCTTTCAAAATATTTGGATAACAAGACTTGTGTTCATTCCATTGCATTATAATTTCATAAACATTAGTTGGTTTGGTTATTATCTTGCAAGGTTTTACTTTATCATTAAAATCTTTGATGTAATGACAACATTCTCTCATATCTGCCATAATTTGAATCCTTTCCAACTCTTTTGGGTCTTTAAGACTATATTTATTATTATGAATAAAATCTATGAGTTTTGTGTTGTTGTGTTCCACAGGTTTTCGTATAACTGTTTCGTCCATATGTCCATCAAAACTAAATTATTTCATATATTATTAATTTGAAACTTTTTAAGAGAATTTTATAAAGAATTTACTTATCAATTTGAACAAGGCCAGTAAAGTTTAGAATTGTGGAATATAAACTTGTTGAAAATGTTTTTTTTTTCTTTAGTATTATATAATTTTGGATAATAATAGGTATTCAAAACACATCTTTCATGAAAAGGCTATTAAAATGAATTGAAAAGTTTAATAGATTTGATAATAGAAAGAATCTCAAAATGAGAAGCAATATTTCTAGAAATATTTCTTTAAAAATTCCTCTATTTTTCGTTATATTGAATAATGACTTTTCAAAACTTCATGAAAACGCAAAGTCATATACCAAGATTTGTCTGTACCATCAAATTTTGATTTCAACAATGGGTAAAAAGGGGGACATATTATTGTTTATTTTGATATTCAATACATTTAAATCGGTTAAGAGAGAAAAAGTTATATCGAATGGAATATAGGATTTCAACTAACAATTCATTGAGTTTTACTGTGAGAAGTTAAACAAATTTTTTAACATAAATTCAAATTAATTTTATGTCAATATTTATTTAATTTCAATCAATTTATAGATAATGACATAATGATTATTTTAATACTGATAACTCATTAGTTCAGTTTATATAAAGTGATCTGATTGATAAGCTCTCCGGTTCTACTATATTCTCAACACTCGATGTCGAATGTTCTCATTGGCAATAACCGCTATCTCAAAACTCAATTGAAAAAACTAGTTTAGTAACTCCGTACGGAAAGTTTGAATACACGAACTTACCTATGGGTTAAAAGAACAGTGCCTCCGCTTTTCAAAATGCTTTACGAAAAGTACTGAAAGAATTCGTCGGAAGAGGTGTAAAGATATACATCGACGATATCGTAATACACTACCGTACCGAAGAGGAACACCGATCACTTTATCAGAAAGTATTCGAAACTATTAGAGCTAGACCTACGTCTTCGCCGCAAAAAATGTCGTTTCTTTGCTCAAGAGATCGAATTTCTCGATCATGTCATCTCTAATGGCAGCGTCAGACCGTCACCGATAAAAGTTGAAGCAATCAAAGAGTTCCCGAATCCTCGTAACACTAAACATGTGCAGGAATTCGTTGGTCTCGCAAACTTTTATAGAGGTGAAGGTCCCAACTTAAGTACTATTGCGGATCCATTGACAGCATTAACGAAGAAAAACGAAGCTTTTGTTTGGACCGTAACGCAAAAAAAAAGCTTCTAATGCACTCATAACCAGAGCCGAAATTTTTATGGGTTAATAAAATGTATGGAAAAACATTTCGCCAAACGATTCATATAATATCAATTAAAATAGGAATCCTTTATTGTTCCATATTTCCCATATTTTGGCTCAAATTTATAAATTCATAAAAAGACCATATTTTCAAGTTTTTGTTATTTTCATTATAAATTGCATGAATTTTATGAAATAACGATAGTTTTGAGGATAAATAAGAATTAAGATAATTTTTGCCTGGAAATATGAATGAGTTTAACAATAAAAATGTATAAATTTAAGTCAATTTTGAAGTATTGATAAAATTTTCGTTATGAGTCATTTCAAATAACTTATTTATGATATCAAACACTGGTTGTCTAATTTAAAGAAATTCCGCAAAATGAGCCTAAATTTGGATTATTATGAAAAATATATACCTGAATGTTATATTTTTAATTCTAAATTTGATAAAACATGTATTTTTATCTAAAAATATTTAATTCTTGTTTCCATATATGATTCATATTTTGATGATTTTATATACATAAATCCATACATATTTCAGACTTTTTAGTTTATATAAGTTTTGGCTCTGCTCATAACGATTCTGACCAAAGAATCAATCCTTGCTATTTACGACCTTAAACTCCCTTTGGTCCTCCGCACTGACGAATCAGGTGTTGGTTTAGGAGCTGTTCTCTCTCAACGTTATCCCAATGGTAGTCTACGTCCGATTCAGTACTGGTCAAAGAAACTCTATGACACAGAAAAACGTTATTCTGCCTCAGAGATAAAATGCTTAGCCGTCGTACAAGCTTGTGAGCTCTTCCGTGTATATCTTGAGGGGACACACTTCGATATCATCACTGACTGTAAGGCATATCGTTGGTTCTTCACTACATTAAACCCTTCGTCTCGACTATATCGATGGTCTGTGAGCTCAAGAGTTTTTGACTACACTGTAAACTACCGCCCAGAATAAGAAAACGTCGAAATGCTTTTTTTCGAAGATCTCTACTGTTATGAAATCTCAACGCTTTTTATTTCAAACAACACGAAATCAGTCAATACAATATCCGAGAATCGATTCTCATAAATGGACTCGCAACCGTCACTTGTGGTTGTATTAGGCGAACGGTTGATTTGCCGTCACTCATAAATGAAGTCTTGTGTCAGTTACACGACCAATCGGGACATCCGGGCATTGATAATACTAATCTGCTCATCAATAGTCAGTATTGTTGGCTCACACGTGATGTAGACATCACATCATATGTCAAGGCATGCTCTACATGTCAACTCGTCAACCCTCCAAACATCACTTTTTTGGTTCACTCAACCCGATAGAGAAGCCAGGCAAGCCTAACAAACTTTGGGGAATAGACGCAAATGTCGTCGGTTCCGCCGCCAACAACACCGCCGCAAAGAATATACTCACAGTTATCGATCACCAATCATGCTTTGTTTGGGCCATCTGCTATTCGTAGAATCACTGCTGAGGCGATTATCAATTTTTTGAGTCATTTCTTTGACTCATTTGGCAAACTCTCAGACGCCATACTCTCAGACATTTGCGCGAATTTTACGTCAACCCGATTCAGAAACTATTTGGAATCTCGAAAAGTTTGACACTTACTAACGCCTTCTTATCGCCCACAAGCAAACGGCTTAATCGAAAAATTCTACGGATTGATCAAAAAAGGCATCCGATTAGTCCTTAAAGAAAAGCCTGTGCTCAGATGGTCATCAGCTGTCAGTCCTGTCATCGCTTCACTCAATGAACAGCCTCATGACATCACTCGATTCCCTCCGAGATATCTTCAGTTCGGTCAGATCGGAAAGGGATACTCATCACCCGACACTCCAATCGGAAATGCCCGAGAATTGTCAACTGAACGTTCACGAAAAGCACGAACCGATTTAAAAAAATCACGACATAAAGCACAAAAGTCTTCATTCAGTGTGGAAGATTACGTTAAATACCGTTTATTCAAGAATCACACGTCGAGAGACAAGTTTATTCATTAATTTCGTCGGTTCGTATATTGTCAGTGTGTCTTGGCCAAGTAACATATAGAGTTAGTCAAATCGATTTGAACGACGAAAAGTTCATAAAATCGTTTAATGCGCAAAGTTCTGCGCTGTTAACTTATTTCAAATGTTTGCCTGGCGTCAAGAGTCAAGCAATTGGCGATATACGCGAAAATACCGAATACCAGACTAATAAAAAATAGGACGTAATTTCGGTCGAGATTCAATCTCTTATATCACATTTTTTTACTATCAGTGCGATAAAATAGACGAATGGGTTACAGACGAGTCTTTTTTTTACCTTTTTTGTAGAATTGCAGACACGACCATTGAGAGACATTGCCGACGAGATCTACAAACAGATCGACGAATACAAGGACAGTTTGTCTAACAGAAACGAGAGTAATGACGAGGACGACGAGGTTACGCCCAATTATCGTTTATTAGGGATGCCGCCGATGCCACGATTTACTTCGAAACGACAACCGATGGTAACAAATGCTATTTTGAACACGAAGGTCCAAATATCGTCACCATCGAAGTTCATCTCAAGTAAGTGCTTCGGTATATTGCAGACGGGAAGATAATTACACAAGAAGATGCCAAAAAATACTATCAAATTGTATGTCAACGCCTGTCGCTTCGTTTCATTCGTCTGGACGCAAGGTCTCATCATTTCCGAGTCGTTGTCGCAACTCTCGCCGACTTCCACGTTTGGCAGTGAGACGCGACCGACATCGCTGGCAATCCACCGAAGATCGAGTGGGTGACGAGCTCTTCAATTATAGGGGAATGATACCGAACGCGATCTCAATAATAAATTAATATTTTATCGTCTAATCGTTTAAAGTTCGAATCATTCGATTCACAGCTTTCATTGCATAAAGTCTTCTCTTTTCATAAATAATTGTTTTTAATCCCTTTTGTCTTTCATTTCTTTTAAACACAATTTCAAATAAATTATTAATTCATTAATACGTTTCAAAATTAAATCACTTTAAATGTTCAATAAATCACAATTGTGGTCATCTGTAAGAAAAAAATGAATAGTAGTACCAAAATAGGCACAATTGAGGCTCGTGTGGATCCCGGCGCCATATGTGGACATTAGTTTACTTTTCGATCAAAAGCAAATCAATATTTTTAAGTATTTATTTTAGCACAACTCATAAAATTTTCGAGGTTTTCACATTAAGGGATAGAGACTGAATGCCTGAACTAAATGTTCTTGGTAACAGTTAAGCATATCATTTGAAATTTGAACAATTCATGAATATTTTGCATAATATTCATAGCTTAGAAATGTATATTATAATAACAAATAAAATGTTTATATTTTGAGGAATTCAATAGATTTAATATGTATATATATATTAAAATTGTAATGTAGGGAAGCCTACAATAATAAAACTCTTGTCAAATACTATTTCAACAAAGAGATGAAAAATACTTCATTCAGATATGGGAAACATTGATTCATAATAATTATTGCTTCATATTTTGTATTTAAAATACATTTTTTGTGAAAAAAAATATAATTCTTATTAAATTTTGAGTCAATTTTTCACATAATTTTGAATTTTCAACAAGTATTTTAATAAATAAATAATGTCTTTAAGTGAACCCAAAAGATGTGTTTGAGAAGTGATGCAAAAAAATAGACAATTTTTTGATGAACGCATTTGTGATGATTTGTCTGAAGTTATTCTCCTAAACTTATCACTAAAAGACAAACTCAGACTCGAGTCTGTGTCCAAACAGTTCCAAAAGACTATATTTACGAAACAAAACTATCTTTGGATCAACTCTTCTGACGAATTTTTTTCACTGAAAATGTATTCAATTTGAAGGCTTTTGAATGTGTTTTAAAAAAAGGTCCGAATATTAAAAGTCTTATAATTTATACCTCTCATTTGTAGAAAGAATTGGTTTCACTGATCGACAAATAATGTAATAAATTATTTGAATTCAACTCTGGTATGGCTTTCAATGAGATTTCGTGGAATAAATAATTTTACTCTTTATATTAATAACGACTTTAATTTCAAAGTTGATTTGTAGTCGTTATCATCTGTTAAGACTTTTTCCCACTAAATCTATCGCAACATCTATTCGTGATTTTATTGATGTCAATAATCTCAGTTGCGTTAGTATTCGTCAAAGTTATTATAATTTGAAAGAATTGAGAAATTTTTGTGAAAACAATCAAATGATTAAATCATTTGACATTTATTTTTATTATGATATGACTTCTGATGATTTAATCGATTTATTTAATATTATTTCAAAACTCAAACATTTGATTAAATTCGAGTTTTATTCAAATTATTTCATCAACTTTAATGATTTATCAATCATTGAATTACTCAAACAAATGGCAGTCAATTGTTTTCACTTGAAGAGTATTTCATGTGATTTGAATTTCGAAGACAAAACTTCATTTGACTTAATTTAAGCGATAAAAGTATTTATAAATTTAAAACGACTCAACATTTGCTACTCGTTATCAGAACATAAGGAGTTTTCATTTGAAGAATTCAATAGCTTCGAGGAATTAACACATTTCACCCTTGAAAGCAATTATAGTTGTATACTGTTGGGTGGAATCGAAATTTTTTCCCCAATTCTCAGAGTTTTGAAAATACGAAAAAAACCAGATATGGCAAATCCCGTCACTTATGATGTTTTTTTTGGACTCAAAGATTTAGAAAAAGATATAATGACTTTTGAACGGAAATCAAGTATTAAATGGACTGAAAATCCAATAAAGAATAAACAAAAAATTAGAAGAATTTCTTATTAATTATTATGATAATAATAAACTTAACTTTAATGTAAGCCTTTTATTTAATCTTCGCTTCAATATCTGATCTAATAATCTTAGGTATTCCAAATGCATTCATTTGGGCACTATTTCGTTATTATTTACGTAATATTATTCCAAAACAAGTAATGGTTTATTATTTATTATGTCTTAATTTAAAGATGAAAATCAATCGCTTGAATACAAGCCTTTTATTGAAGTTCTTAAGAATTGGAGGAATACTTCAATCATTTGATTCGTTGTATTCAGAGATCAATTAATACAACACTAGTTTTTGGTCGAAATACTTATTTATATTTTGGTTTATTCGGGAACTTATGTTAGTTTTATTACTTCATATCATAATTTTGTTTAAAATAGATTTATTTTGAGAATTTTCATTTCTTATTATACATTTTTATCGTTTTCTGGTTTTCAATTTGGAATGTACCAAGCATTTTCTGTAAATTATAGGGAGAAAGTATCTTTTAAATATCTTGATTCTTTTTTAAATTCTTATTTTAAATATGATTAACAAAGTTTATATCAAAGAATTTCTACAAGTAACAAGGTGAGATAATTATTTTTTTTATTGTTTTCCAACAAATAATTTTATCTAGATTAACTCTTTGATCACAAATCTTTAACCGACAGAAGACACTCGTATTGATAAGTATTAATGATTGGCGCGAATCCATTGATTCTCTCAACAAACTTATGAAACCCATAGAAATGATTGATTTCACTACGAGTCGGGCCTCTGGTTATGGTCTCAAATCAGTCAATAAATTTGGTTTAAATTCAATCCTCAAGAAGTGTATATCAATAGAAGGCATAGAATTAAACATATATTTGGATTCTGAAGATATTGATATTGTTTACAGAAATTGTCCGAAACTCAGATATTTTAATCTCAATATTACTGGTCTGAAAATAGATGATCTAGAACAACTGGGCAAAACATATGGCAATCAATTAGAGACCGTATATTTCTATTCTATTTATATCGACAATTCTTATGCAATATATCGGAAATATTGGACACAATTTATGTTTTACTGTAAAAATTTGAGGAAAATTTCTGTAGATTTGATAAATGAAGACTTCCTCGAAAACAACAATTATTTGCCAAAACTCGAAGTTTTGATGGGTTTGGTTGAGACAAGTAGTCATTCATTCAATAAGTTTAAGAAAATATGCGACAAATATTCTCAAACATTGAATAGAATCAATGAGTTAGAGCTCACCATTAAATACGAAGACTTGGAATTCACTCCAATTGAAGAGTTTTTCGAAAGTCTTTTCAAACTTAAAAAACTGAAACATTTGAGACTATACAGTGAGGGCCAAAAGTAACCCAACGCATGCAAAGGCAAGCAATGCTTTTTCTATGGGACTAATCCTTAGATACAGTTTAGATCAGTTATCGAATCAAAACAAAAATTTATTTATTTAAATGAGGTGCTCAAATTGTTGCCCATCAATAGTCAAACAATGAGTTATTCTTAATTCCCAATTATCCCTAACTTTTTTAAGAGTAGAAATATCGATTTTCTTAAAAGCAACTTTAATTCTTCTTTTAAGTTCTTCGATATTAGGAACTTTAGTCTTATAAACTTGGCTTTTAACATAGCCCCAAAGAAAATAATCCAGTGGTGTCAAGTCGGGACTTCTTGGAGGCCAGTTCTTGATGCCACTTTGATCTGAAAAAAGATCAGTTATTTTGCGCTACCAATTGCGTTAACTGGGGATTACCATCGATAGGGGTTTCGGCGGATCGTCCAATCCACGATCCAGGAAATTGGGCGTTGAAATATTTCCGCACTTCAATCGCAAAATGCCCAGGTGCTCCGTCCATTAACCAAATGGCACGAGGAAATTCTGGGTCTAATCTGATTTTTGAAAGGACTTTTTCCACCAAAGATTTAAAAGAAACGGCCGTAACATTTCCTGGAAAAAAGTATGGGCCAACCACTTTGTCACCCCAAATTCCACCAAAAACCATTAATTTCTTTTTAAATTGTGATTTAATATCTATAGCGAAGTGAGGATTATTAGATTTCGGGGCCCAATATCGCACGTTCTGTCGGTTTGGCATTCCTTCTAGTGTAAACAAACACTCGTCGACAGCCAGTATTCTTTTTAGGAAACTTGGTTCTTCATCCAATTTGCCGAGAATCCATTCACAGAAGTCAACTCTAAGCCCATAGTCTTCTTCTTTTAACTCATGAATTGGCTGCATTTTGAATGGATGCCACTTATTGGATCGAAGAATCCTAAAAAATCCCCAGTTAACGCAATTGGTAGCGCAAAAAAAGACAAGTCTAGAGACTTGTTACCTTCTTATCGATGTTCGACTTAATTCCAAAATCCTGGCCATACTTCGTGTTGAATCCTTCGGATTGTTTTGTGCATATTCCAAAACTTTATTCGAGTTCTCTTCTTTTGTGGCTGTTTTTGGTCTTCCACTCTTTGGAAGATCTTCAACTGATCCTAAAATGAAAAAAAATTAATTTTGCGCTAACCAATTGCGTTAACTGGGGATTTTTACCTGTTTTGTTAAATTTAGTCAAATTTGACCAAACGGCAGATTTTGAAGGCATCTGTTCCAACTCCGGATGTTTTTCTCGAAATAATTCAATTGAAGACATAATTGAATTGCCGGTAATCTTGTTATAATTATAACAATTTTTGTTGTCACAAACATAATTAGTTTTAATTAATTCAATTCTATTATTAATTGATAATTTACTCAACATTTTCAAAGAAACGAATGAAATATTCAAAATTTCATTCACTTTTTCTCTGTCTCAATGAAACTAAGAGTCACGAGTGAAACCTGTATCACATTTTAATCTCTAATAAGGGATTAAAAAGATAACATAGCTTTGACTGCGTTCGGTTACTTTTGGCCCTCACTGTACTTAAATTTCATGAATTTCTTAAATAATTCATCATTTCAAAAAAAGAAAAACTCAAAATATTCTAAAACAAGGCTTGCATATAAACTAAATAATTATTACATCTATGAATTTCAATACTAAATATTAAGGGAATGGGTTGGCCATTCGCACAAATTTTTCTGATTCTTAATTTTTTTTGCATGCTGATTAAAATTATCTTTTAGGATTTCTTTTTATAGAAAACTCATTCTTTATATTTTATACAGGGATGGCCAAAGGTCAAGGTCTCAGGGGGGGGGGTAT